>JAOXJP010229905.1:0-24855 GCA_025762735.1 Platanus orientalis | reverse complement strand
TTTTAAGGGTTTTCTTAAGAAAAATTCACCCATATCACAAGACACATGCAATACTCGCAACACATGCCGCGATATGGCTAAGTTTTAAAATTGGGAGGGGGGCGTATATCGTACCCCCACCCTGCGATATTGATATGTATCGTGCGGTACTTTAAACCATGGTTTTCCACCTCAAACAAGTGAATCTTTGGTTTTATGTACAACAAAACTAGTAGACTTCAAGAATGAATAACCCAAATTAACAAATGGGGCCGAGATATGGGTAAAAAAGATGTCTATGGCTGATCCATTTGCTTAAGCCGATCGCCTCCTCCCAAGTCAGATTGGGATTAGCCGATTCTTGAAACCAGATCTATTGCATCTAGTATGAACATCTCATTCAACTGGCTGCCTAGGTTGACTAATTTAGTAACTTTCGATCTCTATGCAGTACTTTTAAATTTGTTAGATGTTTAGATACCTTAAACCCTTTTGGGCTTAGGTATTATCATGGTTTTATTCTCTCTTTATTACTAAAACCATACTGAAAAAGATTACTCCTCATCCCCAAAATTTCTGATGTAGGACAAACTAGTGAGGAACCCTAAATTATGGTTTAAACTCCTACAAATAAGAACTGTACAGGATTTTTGTGCTTTCAAAAATAGGTTTTATGATGGCTTCCACAATAAATTGGGGTTTCAAGAAATGAAGAATATAATTATTTTGGTTGAGCTTAATATTTAGGGTATTCTCAATTGAGAATAGGTGGCCTAGGCCACTCTATGTAGAATAAGGACTAGGAGTTTGGAGTGATTAGATATTGAAATACAAAGGCTAGAAAAACTGAATTCAAGATCAAGATTAAAAAATTACAAACAATAACTAAAATTCTGTATGAATCTATAATCAAGAAGATGAATGGAAAATGAGATTAAAGAAATCTTTCCTTGATTCTTGATCAAGAACTAGAGTCAGCATCAATTCTTGAACAAGTATTTTGAAAAAATCAGCACCATCAAGAAAACGAATTATATGGAGTCCACACCACAAACATATATGAACCAAGCGAAGAAACTCATTAGTCCGTTATCAAATTCTGTATTATAACACTCCATCCTCCACATTTATACCAAAAATAAAAAACCACTTTTGCTAATGCTAAACAAACCTTGATCACCAACTACAACCTAAAGAAACTTCTAAATAAAGTATAACTCTAAAAACACAATCCCATCACAAGGTAATACCCTATTAGTATTTTGGTCACTCACCCAAATTACATTCTATTCGTAAGATCTTGGGCTCTTTAGATCATGGTTTACGAACTTGGGATCGGATTGCCCCTGTCCTGGCATGGATTGGCCAATCCGTCCAGATCACCTAGTCCTTCAAAAATTTTCAAAAAACAATCCAAAAAAATCCCCTAAAAGTCTGAAAAATGGAAAATGCCACATGATGTTAAAAAAAAGTAGGAATTTCAGCATGTTAAGTGCATCAATTATCTATATATATATATATATATATATATATATACAATATAAAACAGACTATGACATAATCAAAACAACAATACAATCACATCTAATGCACAAAAGCATACAAGATGCTCTAAAAGAAACATAAACATGATAACATAATACCAATAATTAAGAGGGGTCACCAGTTCCACCATGATCGTCATGGTGGATTGAAATCAGGGTCGTTATCACAAGGAGCACTGCGATACCCTAGAGCATATGGTAAAGGATAACTATGGATGGTCGTATGGAAGTAGAAACTCATGAACTCTCTAAAAAGTGCTCCTCACAAGACTTTCCCAACCTGACAGTGGAAGCTAAGATTATCCCAAATATCCAAGACCAGGATGCTGATAAAACAAATATGGTTGACTGACCTCTCCAGCTCCACAATACCCTCTAGCTGCTGATAACATAATTATGAATCTGGCAGCGGCTGTCCAAAACTCCCTATATTACATGCATACAACAGACCATAACTATCATTTGAATACACACTCTGATGGATCACATCTGTGCTCCAACATCCTCGGCCATAGATCCAAAGAATGCACCCATTGAAGCTGAAGCATCTTCATAGGATACAATGATCCAAAGGTCTGCGGCCTTTGCCCATATCTATACCCATACCCATATTCCATAGTGTCCACCATAATCTTGAGTACATTCGAGCAGCTGAGACTAGGACTCGATGCGTCTCCTCTTTACCCAAATACATCTTCATCATCACTATTAGAATGAAATAAACTCTACTCACCACTCTCTACCTCATGCTTATAGGCTTTCTCACCTTCACTCTCAATATCCACAACATCACCATCTCGAATGTAATGCATCTCTCTATAGATGTCATCCGAATCATAATTTCTAACACAGGTAATACACCCAACATCAGTTTCATCGCCCTCCAAGCCTGTGTCAAGACAATCTGTATCGTAACATTGAGCAACGGATCCTCAACCTCACAAATCTATGTGTCCAAATGTGGCATCCACCTAAAATATGTGGCTGACTTCAATGGAGTTGTAGTCCATTTCATCTGAAGCCCTGTTGAATAGGTTGCAAGCACTCAAACGAATACTGTAGCAGATGTATACCAGTTTGTGCAAGTTGTCAACTCCAAACGATTTCTTGGCCTTGAATATATGAGAAAGAGCGTGTTCCAATTTCTCTCACACCCTGAAGAGAAACATGTCTGACTGAGGACTTTTGATGGTAATATCCTTAAGCTTGGGTGTACTGTCTCCATATAAGTCCCACCGGTCAACTATAGTAAAAAAGATTTGAACATTTCAGAATTTCCTACCTATCAACAATCATTGCCTGATGTGAACTCCATAATATTTTATATTTATACAGACCTAGAAGACATGTAGTTCGAGCCTCGATAACAAGTTTTGAACCAGAGTATCCTCCAACTTCTATAATAAATCTCAACTACAGGTGATTAAGCATTGAAACTAGTAAGTATCCAGTAGTAGCGTGAACAAACACATGTTTTGATGGAAACACATGTCTATCCGCATGACATAACACACGTCTTAATCAAATTAAGTATAATATAACTTACTTGTCTCAAAGCAACATCCTGTCTATCCACATCTGGCTCCAATCTCTGTATTACTTGTTTTATGCCAGTTATTATTTCCCTGTCCATCGAGATATGCCGGTCAATATGCTAGAATACGGATTTAAGAAGTATGTTGTCATTTAAAGTTACAAGAAATGAGTTGACAACTAATCAGAATAACAAAGTATTTAACAATACTTTACAGTGTATGGACATCTTTGCCCTATCCCTTGCCTCATGAATGATGAGCATAGTAAATACACAACCTACAGGACCTTTACAAAAGGTTCCAACATCTACAAACCTCATCAGCCTTAATCTAGAAGAACTCGATAAATACTATGTTACATACATCTTCTACAACTTTTTTTTTCTTTTTCCTATTGTTCCTAGACTCCTACTCTTGAAAACATTACTGGAGAGTCGATATGTCTTAATAGGCTTTCCAATGCCATGTGCTCTATGGAAAACCTAGTGATCCTAGGGCATAACAAATCGCGGTCCTCTGTATATGTCATCATGAAGTTAACTGCCAGCGTACTGTTGTAAATGAGACCAGTTATTATTTATTTATTTATTTTACCTCTTTAAATGGTCTCCTTCACACCCTTTACTTGTTCAATATCCTCTAACATGAGGTCAACAATGCGCCACACAAAGGGTCGAATACAAGTGCTCCTTCAGCATAAGCAACTCCGTGGCAGTTCTATCCGTCACAACCTCAACCACGTTCTCCTCACCTACCTCTTCCATGACCTAACCTAAAAATGTATTCCTTCATCTTCAAATAGCCTGTGATATACCATAAAGTAAAGTATATCAGCAACCTCTTTGTCCTCATAGTCCAGTTGTCACACACGATGGTACATCCATATTTCTAGGAAGATAGGCCTTGCTCAACTGATACAGAGTGGGGCCTCATATCCTTGGCCCAGCCTCTGCAGTAGTGTTGCACATGGTTTGAAAATATGGGCTCCTTGTTACATTAAATGGTGTGGCAGAGTGCAGCATCCACACGCATAATCCTGTCCCCATCTCTCTTCCCCTTTCTTAGTGAATGTCTTTCATTTTTTTCTTCGCACCCTCTTTTCTAAAAGCACCTATGTTTGCCACCTAGATGTGGCCCTCTCCTGGGCTTTGCATGCCATCTCTACCTCTAGATCTATGGGCTCCCTCACAGTCCCACTTCGCCCAAAAGTAGTTCCAGCTTTTAGTTTCTTCTTGCCTCATCTAATACCAGCTCTCCGACCTCCACCAACTAATATAGTAGGTTTTCCTTGCCCTACTTGCATAATATGCCGGTCAGATCAATAGGGTTGGTCCATTATTCTAACTCGTAGCTGCATGTTGCATCCTGTGGCGCAACTTGTATGGGACGAATACATGCTTCTGCAGGTTCTTGTGGCCAGTCTTGTTGTGTTGCTTGAGTGAGAATGTACTTCAGTTTCTCTTAAAACCAGAGGAATGAGCAGTCTAATTTAGTACTTTTATGGAAATCATCCTCAAGTGGGGGCATTGTTCCCATACAACACCCATCATTAAATTACAAAACTAAAAATACACACACGAGTAATTGCTAATGTTAGTTGGTTATTGGCTGCTCACGTCTACCTACGATTACACCCAATACAACAAGTGTCTACCTAGAGGTGTCTCGTCTCGTCCAACCATGGTAACAACAATACAACTTAAGAACCCAATTGGCATCCCTATACCACTTCACTTGTAATTATCTTGGAAGACAATAAATTACAAACTTTTATGAAATGAAAAGTAATTTGTAGTTGTAATCACCTCCCTAAGAGCTTCATTGATGCATCCACACTCAGCTCAAGTTTTGTGACCACATCCTCCAAAACATTGAGTAGGTCGAGACAAATGACAAATGCTACAACTTATTGTTTGACAACTTAATATAACTAAAACAAAATAACTATCTTCTTCACCTCATGAAGTGGGTGGAGAATCATGTTAGACCATCTCTCTACAATCTTCAAGTAATCAACATATGATCAAGGGGCAACTACATTCATAAAAAAACAAGCCCATCGTAAGCTTCTTGTCTCGATCCACCATCCTCGGCACCTTCATAATCGGCTCTAGACTACTGATGACAACTTGGCACTCATCCCAAAGGAAATGGCTAGACAATATGTTCAACTTTCCTTTTTGATGTACTGTTACTCTTGCGGTAGTCACACGATTCTAGGCTATTGACTAAAGAATGTGTCCATCAGCCTAGCCTTCTTTGTAGAATGCTTACAGGGTTATATAATTGGTGGTGAAACATGTTGGGTGTAGATGGACTATGTCCCCTCAACACTTGTACCTCATCAAGGACAATATGTATGACTGTAGATAAAGTGGTAATTTTCCTAGCCTTCCACTTTTCCATGTCCTTAAGCATCACAGAATGTTATATTTGGATGAATTCATTATCTCCTCTACCATTTTCTTGAATTGCTCCCATTTTTTGTCAAAATATATATAACCTTCTTCTTTCCCACCTTGGTGATCACATAAACCAACAGCTTGTAGATGTACTTGGCATCCATAGTGACATCAGATGCCTCGACGAATTTGAGAAATACTGTACTGCTGTCACTAATTGATGATTGATTGTCTTGTAGAAGTTAGGACCAAGGTTCAAAATATCGTTATCGCAACTCGTATCACGGACCCGAGATATGGGTACGTCTCGCGTATCGCAGCTTATAGCGGAGATACGGCGTCCGAAATCGAGAGACGGGTGAGATACGGGTCAAATGAATGAATTTTGATTTGAAACTTTAGGATTTAATAGAATAATCACTAATTCACACTTAGGAATCATTAAATATAAAAAAAACCATCTATGATGGTTGAGAGAACTGTCACCTTTATGACACACCTTGTTGCCTATAGAATCTATGGAAACACTATGTAAGCCTTAAAATTTTTGAATGTAATATTAGGAAATGTTATAATAAACATTATTAAATACTTATAAACCATTACTTCATTGCACACTTGGGTATCAATAGTTGAGAATCGGTACCCTCATGACACTCGTTATCGCGTTTGTGCAGAATTTTAAGTGTAAAGAGGTTGATAAATGAGTAAATGGCACTACCCATTACAAAATAAAGCTATAAATCCACATCTATAAACAATAATATCATTCTCATTCATTGATAATGAAAAGTATTATAAAAGTAAACTACAATAGTGAAAGTGTGAAACTAGAGTAGAGAAATATAATACTCTAAGATAGAGTCATAGAGAATAATACCAGTGCCAAGGGCAAAGACTGCTTCTAAGTTCCAACCAGCTTAATCATCATCAATACCATAGAGTTTCGGGGTGATTGATAATCATCATAGCTATCTCTGTCTGGTAGATATTGTTGTTGTGGTTGTTGTTGATATTGATACCGCTCTTCTATTAAGTGGCAGCAATCCTTCCATGAAATAAATGGACTATGCCATGCTCGATAGTCACAAACATATTTTTTGTATACAGTATCTATTCTCCAGAGCATTCTATATCGTGAAAATCCAGGCACTACATACTGAGTCTGAGGATGAGAAGATGTAATAGAAGGACCCTGATTATTCCGACGAGATCAGGGGACCCGACCCTCCCGATCATATGATGATGATGTGGATGCGGTAACGAAACTAGGTCTACCAGCTGTAGGTGGGAATCTGTAATCTATGTACTGCTATTGCTGTTGACCAGGTCCAAAGCCAAAGATAAAATTAATCCACGATCCCTCCTGACTCTGTGTATTACTACTAGTAGTAGATTGAGGATATTGAGGAAACTAAGGTTACTAAGGGTGAGGGTGCTACAAAAAAGAAGCCCCATTGAGGCTCATGCTATCAAATGACCCTACCAACGTATCAGCTGTGTGATGAGAGGAACTACTATCTCCCTCTTGATCTTTCTTAGTCTTCCTGGACCTTCACCCTTGATTCTCACCCCTTTTCTCATAATAAGATAGATAAGGAGACATACATGCACCATGGTGTGTATCCTGAGTAGCATGGTCAAATGTATCCTCTCCTGTAAATGGGCTAAGGGGTCTCTGACTCATCCCATTGCCACTATATGGTCTCTGTGTCATACCAACACTACCACCATCCCCTCCATCATCATCACTATCCTCATCCTCCTCCTCATCAATATTATCACCTCCTTCATGACCTCCTCCTCTTTGACCTCCTCTATCACCTCCTCCATCTTTATCATCATCATTATCTCCATCATCATCACCACTATCTGAAGAGCTAGCATTAGTAGCACTCACAGACTCATCATCAACTAATCTGCCTGCAATTGCGGGATTCTACAGGCCCTGTGCCTGGTTCCATTGTTGTGTTTGCATAAATGCATCCACATCTACTCCCATTTGACTTGTTATATAAGAGCTCGGTCGGCCGCTTGCCTCATCGAATACCGGTTCTCCCGCCTCCTTAAACCACTTGTATAGTGGCTCCTCCTCATCTCCCTCGTCACAAAAAATCTCCGTAAGATTAATGGGGCCGGTGTACTCTTCGATATTTTGATCTTTTTCTGCTTGTTTCAATCTCAAGTGTAAGTTGTAATGGACAAACATAAGTTTTTGAAGCTTCTCATGTCCAAGTCTATTTCGTCTTTTAGAGTGGATGAGATTAAATATGCTCTAATTCCTCTCACAGCTAGAGGAAGATGCGGTGTGTGATAAGATACGAATGACAATCCTCCTTAGGTTGGGTGCTTGTGACCCATGCAATACCCACCACTTAGCTGCAAAAAAAAAAATGTATATAAGTAATTGCTGACTGCAACCTTTATTAAATTTATATTAAAAAAATGACATAAAATTATCAGCATCTGTCTTCTTTCGTCCCGCCTTTGTAGCACCTTGCATAAAAGATCTAATTGGATCCCTAAAGTACTTTATCTAAAATTAAAAGGCTCCGAAAGTCAATAAACTGAATTGTATAGATGAAGAAAATAAATATAGTGCTAGTGGTAATTGCGATTACCTCTATAAGAGCACCTGCTTGTCTCTTGAGATCGGGCTCAAGTTTCGCAATGACTATTTATATAGCCTTCAGGAAAATTGGATCCAGTTCAATATTATGGTAGTATGCTGAAAATCAAAGAAATATATAAACATTTCAAAACCTAACCTTAACCAATAATCAAATAAATATAACTTAAAAAAAAAAAACTTACCAGCTAGATGTAGTGGGTGGGTAAGCATCTTCGTCCATCGAGTATTAATGATCTTTATATAGCCTTTGTGACCTCTTGGGACAGCTTCCTTAATTGCTTCTTTCAGTAACCTGATGGACTCATAAATGTACCCTATGGTTGGTTTTTTGTCCCCATCAACCATCCTTAGGACCCTCACCACTGACTTTAATATGCTCACTACCGTGCGAAACCGATCTCAGAAGGAATGATTACACACAATTGATTCAGTTAATCATCCTGTCGGACTGTTGCTCTCTCTATAATCATACCACTGGGGTGAAGTAAACAATTGCTTGAAGCCAACCTTCTTGTTTATGATACTCTGTAATGTTATGTAGTTGGTAACAAAGTGTGTAACACTTGATTGCACGATATCACCTCCACATTTCTACTTCATCATCGTCAATACATACCCATGGTTATATATGAAGTTGGTGATTGTCTTACATCTTCTGCTGCCTTACAGTATTTAACTTTCTCATGCCCTTAAGCATGAGGTCTATGCAATGGGTTGCACGTGGGGTCCAAAATAGATTATGTTTTTCCATGAAATTCTTTCTAGATTTCTTGAAATTGCTGCCATTGTCTGTAACTATTTGGACCACATTTTCTTCGTTGACCTCCTTAATAATATCCTCTAATAAGCCACATATGTATTTATAGTCCTTGATAACCTTAGATGCCTCCACAGATTTCAAGAACACGGTGATGCCATCACAATAAACCATAAAATTGATGATTGATTGTCTTGTAGGACCAGTCTAACCATCACACATGATATTCACCCAATACTCTAACCATTTTTTCTTCAATCCACCTATATACCCATCAATAAGTTCCTTTTCATGGTTTAGATACTTCCCCATCATCTTATATGTAGTGGGTGCCTTCACATCCGGCCCTACTTTGCAACCTCATCTATAAAATTTTGAAGGAGAGGCCCTGTAGTTGCGTTGGCTACAATTCCATGAAAGAATGAAAATTTTGAATATGCTTAGCTCACATTTTTTATCAAATTCCCCCACATTTCTTTGAACCCTCTCTACTTGTGTTCCTGGGAGGGGCATAAACTAGGATCAATGGGAATGGTAGTAGGATCCCTCGTACTAAAAGCTCGACTGATCCAATGACTCCCACCAGTGCTACTGCCTTGACCACCCTTGGACCTACCCCACCAGTACCTACTGCTGCGGCTGCCACTACCACCAACACTAGCACTAGCATCCCTATTAGGTCTCCTACTACTGTTGCCCCCTCCCTCATACGCAGAAGGCCCAAAATCAGGCCTAGAAGAGTGCACACGTTAAAGTTGCTCTTTCTCTTGTGTTGATCTGCCAAGCTTGCTCTCACTGCCTGTCTATAATGTTTCTTTTGCTTTGTCTCATAATCAGATGGATATTGTATTCCATCATCATCATCATCACTATCCACATCCACATATCCCTGTGTGGCATTCCTCAATACTGTATCCCTATCAATCTTTTTCTTTTTACCCACCTCTTTCTCTGTCAAGTGATCCTGCATTTGTCTCCTAATTCAGGGAGAAACTTTGCTGTCACAGGATACTCCTCTAGGTTGTCCACCGGTTAGATAATATTTCAATCGAATAATCCCACTACCATGCATTTGTTTCCTACAAAAGTTATATTTTGTTTTTCTTCTATCCCCACCAATCATAGTGCTATACTGCCACCCAATATCCTCCTCCTCTAGGATACTACGTGATCGATGAGGCATATTTGAATTCTTGCGGATAAAAATAAATTATATAAATAAATATATAGTATAAGTGTAACATATGTGAGCTAAGTAAATAGATAACATGGTTCAGATTTCAAAATGACTATATGACCTAACTACATGTTTGATACTTTAATATAATCTTCTGTTTTTTTTTTTTTTTTATTTTTTGTAAAAAATATAAAAGATACAAAAAAATATAATAACATTAAGATAAACATACTTTGTATGTTTAAATATGTTCAAATATTCTTTATGAAAATTTTCTTATTTTTTGGCATTTAATTTTTTTTAATTATTAAATGAATACAAAAAATATTTTATTTTCAGAAATCTACCAAATTGATATATTATGTGAAAAATGAGATGTAGTATTTCGTATAAAAAATTAGACTTAACAATGATCATTTTATATAATTTATTTCGAAAAAAAATTCCAAAAATTATTTTTTTTTCCATGAATGTGTAGATCTATCACTAATGTATAACATATAAAATATCTATAAAGATTAGAGAAGAAATAGAGTGATTACCAAAAATTTTGTTGAGATTTGGGGTTTCAGGTTCAATCTTTCGATCCTGCTCAAATCTCTCTTCTCAAATGAAATGGACTCAAGTGGAGTCCTAGATTTAGGCAATAAAAGGTAAATGAAGTAAAAAATTGCAACAAAAAAAAAAAGATTTTTTGTGTGATTTTTAGCATTTGTGATACGGATACCCTTTGGTTACAATACGGGAGACACCTTGTCTAATCTCTCTCCTCGATTTTAAAGGAAAAACAGAGAAAAAAAGGCATACATGTCGCGAGACACGTGCGATACTATATGTCTCGCGATATTTCACAATATGATGGGGTTTCATCTCATGGCAGTGCGATACCAGTATGTCTCACGCGATACGACTTGTATCGCGCGAGATTTTGAACCATGGACTTGGAATGAAATCGACAAATTATATAATGACTTAACAGGTGTCTTCCAGCTCCTTGCATCTGTTATCGACATTGCTTTTTGGTTGATTTTTTGTACGCTTGCTTTTTATTTCCTGTGTCTTCTATAGTAGGATTGTTAGTTTTTAAGTCTGAATGCTCATGCTCCTCCACCTCTAATTTCCTTATTTCATCTCGCCAGTTTTTTCTTCATTCACGTTGGACCACACCAAAGTCCCTTTGGGTTTTCACCTTGTTTGACTCTGTGGCTTCTTACAAGCCTGAAGGCATTTCCCAGATTTAAGCCTTGTCGGTGGCAACCTCTCTTTTTTAGACTTTTTTTATCTAGCTTATGTCTTTCCTTGGCCCCTCGGTCAAGGTCATATTTGCTCTTGGTCGGATGGACACGTCCACTCATTTAGAGTCTTCGGGCTCATATGCTACCCTTAATTTGGATAAAGTTAACCTGATGGGGGTATTATCCCACCCGATGATCTAGGTCAAGCATTAACATCTTCTCGACCTTCCCGCCCAGAGCATCCCATGGCTGGGTGCTTTTCCTTGACCCTTGGGAAAAAAGTCCTCAAGAGTTTTAGGAAGTTATATGACATACCCGAGGGCATAGTGTTGCATCTCCCTCGGGCGTATGAGCGAGCATGTGTTGTTGGGGATGATGAGGTTTGCACAGACTCTAGTGAGTGGTCTTTGGTTCTCTGTCACCCTCTTTATTAGAGAACTGCTTAACTACGTTGGGCTTGCCTTGACCCAACTTATACTGAATTCATGGAGGATCATGATTGAATGCATGGTCTTTTGGGTGGCTTGCAGCGGTGGTTATGATCATTTGATCATTCAGGAGTTTCTTTTTTGCTACCAGTTGGCCAAGAAGGAATGGGATTGGTGGTTCTTCACTTCTCGATATAGTTACCAGAATCTAGTCACCAGTTTTCTTATAAAGGATGAAAGAGAAAGCTTTTCTTCCTCTCGGGAAGCAACTAGGAAGCCTGCCTATGGGACAACAAATTTGAGAAGTTGTTCGCTTTAGTTAGGTTTGAGGCATTCCGGATTCCTCGAGTGAGACTTTCTTCTTTTTCCTTTTCCTTTAGATTTTTTCACAATTCCTCTCTTAACCACCCCTTTGTGTTGCCTCTTAGTTCTAACTGAGCTAGCGCTCCCCAAGGCTCTATTCAGTCGGGTACTTAGAGTTATCTCATACCTGGTACACAACTTCTCGGCTCTGCTGTCTCCCGAGGCCTTGGTGTCTTTTCCCTTCCATCCTAGGTCCGTGGAGAACATAGCTTTAGTGGGCTAGGGGGAATCTCCAGTAATCCGTATCGAGGAGGACACGACCGAAGGTATCATTTTAGGGCTTCTCCCCTCCACCTTTTCTATTTTTCTCCCTTTCTTCATTTTTTTGATCTCCCACTGGTTTTTGCAGTCATGGTGAAGGTTGGCCTAAAGGAGAGCTTGAAGAGAGCCAATGACGCTTAACTCACAGTTGCGGTCACGGCGAGGGGCCCAGCCACCACAGAAGGTTCGACTAAAGCTAAAGGTTTGGTGCTAGACGACTTGCCAACCCCTTCTTCTTCAAAGCGGCAGAAGACCTGGGCCTCTACTTAGGCAAAAACCAATGGCAATTTGTCCTCTTGTTCTACCCCGACCAAGGGGACTTTGGAGTTGATAACTATGTTTGAGGGTTAGCCCCCGATGTTCGCTACTGCTCAGTTTTCACCTACCGTGATCGTCCTAGATCACGAGGAGGCTAAGGCTATCAAAGATATTCTTATATCTCGGACTGAGGCTTTCACTCCCTAGCCGGACAAGGGGAAGGGCTCTGCCATGGAGACCTTTCAGAATAATCCCAACTATGCTACCAAGAAGATGACCAAAGTCATCCCTCGGGGGGACGTAGAAATTTTGGTGAAGTATCCACTAAGCGCCATCTACAAGAGGCTCTTGATCGACTTGGCTGAGGTAACCTTTGTCCCTCCTTTTTTTTGTCTTGACATATCCTTCCTCCTTATTTCATACGAGTTTTGACCCCCCTTTTTTCGGCGTTCACAGATGGCGTCACTCATACTTGCCAACTTAGCATGGTATGTGAGCTTTGAGAATAAAATCAAGGTGCTAAAGAAGAAAGCAGCCGAGCTGAGAGCTACGGACTTGAGCTTCGAGGCCCAACTAGCTAAATCGGACAAGCAGTTAGAACTTCAGGCTAGCCTCATGCAATCTTAGGAAAAGAAAGAGGCCATGGTTGCAAAGTTTTAGGCGGTCGAGGAGAGAAGGTGGCCCTAACTCTAAAGTTGGTTGAGGCTAAAGGGAAAGTTTCCCTAGCGAGGGAGGCCGTAGCAATAGAGAAGGTTGCTGTTGGAGAGTCTAGTGCTAAAGAGGGTTATTGCCATGGAGTCCATCCGGAAATCTACTGAGTACGCTATAAAGGTTTTAAACTTCTTCCATGATGTATTCAAGGCCTTCAGGCGTAGGGCATTTCAGGCCTACCCTGAGATTGATTTATTGGGGTTCATTATGGATGATGACTTCGGATCACGCCTAGAGCCCAATGTCGACGAGGACGAGGAGGTCCCCAAGGAGTCTTGCGACTAATCCACTGCTCCTTAGGAAATCTTGTGGTCATTTTTTTCGGTGGGTTAGCATACATACACCTAATGTAACACCTTTTCTTTGATGAAAATATCTTTTTGTCTCTTCACATTTTCTTCGCGTTAGTCTTTCTTCTTCTTTTTTGGGCAATGTAGCCTTATGGGTTGGGTTATAGTAATCTTGCAACTTCAGGCCAGTCATCCCCTTTAAGAGTTCATAATTAACTTGTGACTTTCGGCCGCCTTGAGCTAGTCATCCCCCTTAGGGGTTTGGAGTCATTTAGTGACTCTTGGCCACCTTGGGCCAATTGTCCCACTTAAGGGTTTTAAATTCATTTGGTGACTCTTAGCTGCCTTGGGCTAATTTCTCCCATTAGGGGTTTTTAGAGTCATTTAGTGATTTTCGGTTGCTTTGGACCAGTCATCCCCCCTTAGGGGTTTTAGAGTCATTTGATGACTCTCAACAGCCTTGGGCCAGATGTCCCCCTTAAGAGTTTTAGAGTCATTTGGTGACTCTAAGCCACCTTGTGCCAGTCATCCCCCTTAGGGGTTTTAGAGCCATTTGGTGACTCTCAACCACCTTGGGCTAGTCGTCCCCCTTAAGGGTTTTAGAGTCATTTGGTGACTCTCGACCACCTTGGGCCAATCGTCCCCTTTAAGGGTTTAGAGTCATTTGGTGATTCTTGGCCACCTTGGGCCAGTTGTCCCCCTTAGAGGTTTTAGAGTTATTTGGTAACTCTTGGCTTCCTTGGGCAAGTTGTCATTTGAAAAAAATATATAAATAAGAGAGTATATTTTATTGATGCTGGTTTACAATCATGCATAGTACTTTTTAAGGTGCTCGACATTCCAAGTACACCTTAGCCTATTGAATCTCATGACTCGGTAAGGGCTTTCCAATTGGGGTCGAGATTCCCATCCGAAGGATCTTTGGTTGATAGTGTAGTCTCGCAGAGGACTAGGTCACCTACCTTGAACTTCCTTTCTTTGACCTTCCTGTTGTAGTATTGGGCCATGAGGTTTTGATAGAAGGCCATCCGGATAGTTGCTTCATGTATCCTTTCCTCCAATATGTCGAGATTTAAGCGGAGGCTCTCATTGTTATGTTTGGGAATCATCCCTGTCATTCGGTAATTGGCGAGGCTCACTTCGATCAATCACCACCTCACAACCAAAGGCCAATAGAAAGGGGGTCTCGTTCTTCGGTGCCCTAACTGTGGTTTTATAGGCCTATAGGTCCCCTAGAAATTCCTCGGGCCATCTGCTCTTGTGAGCTTCTAGCCAAGTCTTTATGATCTTTAGAAGGATCTGGTTGGTGACCTCTACCTACCAATTTACTTGAGGATGCCTTAGGGAAGAGATTGTTTCCCGTTATCCGAGATCAAAACTTCTAGGATGTTGAACTGACAAATTATAGACTTTCAAACAAAGCTACAAACATTTTTCTCAATTATCTAGGCCACATGCTTGGCCTCAACCCACTTAGTGAAATAGTCAATGGCCACAATGAAGAACCTGACCTGGTTATTCCCTCTAGGGAGAGGACTGACTATATCTATTCCCCACTACGTAAATGGCTAAGGTCCTGAGATGGGGATCAATTCCTCTGACGGCTTCTTGAGTCTGTTGGTGAACCTCTGACAATGGACGCATCCTTGTACGAGCTTTGTGGTATCAGCCCGCATCATCAGCCAGTAATACCCAGTTCAAACGACTCTCTACACCAAGGATCTCCCCCAAGAGTAGTTTCCACATATTCCCTCATGAACTTCTTGCATGACGTATTCTGACTCAGGATGGGTCAGGCACTGGAGATATAACAAGGTGAAGCTCTTATTGTAGAGCGTTCCATTCAATATAATGTATCGGGAAGCTCGTAATTTAAGCATTTTGTCCTCTGTATGATCATTGGGAAGCCTTCCTTCCTCAAGGTAGTCCACTATGGGGGTTATCCACAACGTTCCTCCTCTGATCACTCTGACCACCTCCATGGTTGTGATTCGTATACTCAGTTCTAGAAAGTGCTCGATCATTATGGCTTTGTTGTCCTCAAGAGATGAGGCTAGATGAGCTAATCTGTGGACCTTATTATTTTTCTCTCAGGTTACGTGCTTGATGGTGAACACCTTGAAGCCCTCTGCCACTGCCTTGACTGCCTTCAAGTACTTTGCCATTCGGTCCTCCTTGGCTTCATACTCTCCAAAAATTTGTTCCACCACGAGTTTAGAGTTGCTCCTAACCATTATTCATTTGGCACTAAGTTCCCTATCTATCTTGAGACCATTCACCAGTGCTTCATATTCTGCCTCATTATTCGTTGCTCTGAAGCTGAATCTGACGGCATATTTAAGCTTGGTCCCTCATAGGGTTATAAATATGATTCCCGATCCATTGGCTTGGCTTGTGGTTGAGCTGTCAATGTTGAGCACCCAAAAGCCTTCCCTTTAGGGGGTAGGTCCCTTAGGAATTCCCACATCCGCTGTAGGGGTCAGTTCTATTGCAAAATCTGCCATGACTTGGCCTTTCACCTCCCCTTTGGTTTGTAGTTAATGTTGAATTCCCTAAGCTCAACTAACCACTTTTAATGAGTCGACCAGAAGTGTCCGGCCACTGCAGGGTATCCCTCAGTGGTTGGTTTATCAGAACAATAATATTGTGGCCCTGATAGTAAGGTCGTAGCTGCCTAATGGTGGTGACTATAATGAATGCCGCTTTATTGATTCTCGGGTAGTTCTTCTTTGCCCCATTCAGTGCCTGACTGAAGTAATATATGGGCTTTTACATCCCTTCTTCCTCTTTGATTAGTATTGAGCTTATCGCTGAGTCCGATACCGCCATATACAGGAAGAGGGGTTCCTCAGGTATTGTCCAACATAGCAGGGGTAGACTTGCGAGGTGCTCCTTGAGCTTTTTGAATGCCACCTCGCACTCCTCCGTCCATTTGAATTCCTTCTAGAGAAAATAGAAGAATGGGAGACACTGGTCGGTTGACTTGGAGATGAACTGGTTTAATGTTGTTATCCTTCCAGCTAGCCTCTGAACCTCTTTTGTGTTGCATGGTGATCCCATGTTAATGATGACCCTCACTTTTTCTTGGTTGACCTCTATCCCTCTCTGTGAGACCATAAAACCTAGGAACTTCCCGGCCAAGACCATAAATTCACAGTTTTCCAAATTAAGCTTCATGTGATATTTCCTTAGGACTTCTAAGGTCTCTCGAGGTCTTTGAAATGTTCATCGGTCTTCGAGCTTTTAACCAACATATCATTGATATATACCTCCATGTTCCTCCTGATCTGCCCTATGAACATTTTGTTGACTAGCCTTTGATATATGGCCTGTGCAATTTTTAACCCGAATGGCATTAGCCAGTAGCAGTATAGCCCTCAATCAATGATGAAAGATGTTTTTTTTATCGGGTTCATGCATTAAGATTTGATTATACCCCAAGAAGGGGTCTATGAAGCTAAGTAATTCATGTTCAGAGCTGGAGTCGACCAGGGTGTTGATCCGTTGTAAGGGAAAACTGTCCTTCAGGCATGCTTTTTAAGTCGGCGAAGTTTATGCACATCCTCCATTTTTCGTTTACCTTTTAATGAGCACCACATTTGATAGCCACTCTGGGTAGTGTACTTCTTGAATGAACCCAGCTTGTTGGAGCTTGTCTACCTCTATGGTAATGACTAGGTTGCA
This sequence comes from Platanus orientalis, assembly GCA_025762735.1. Classification (NCBI taxonomy): domain Eukaryota; kingdom Viridiplantae; phylum Streptophyta; class Magnoliopsida; order Proteales; family Platanaceae; genus Platanus; species Platanus orientalis. Next base: position 7,599 of record JAOXJP010229905.1, on the reverse strand, counting down.
ATCAGGGGTAAAACTCTTTTTTTGTCGCACTAGCCTTGCAGCCAGTCCGACATTCAATCTATACACCATAATCTCTGGATTTATCCCAGGTATATCATCATGGGTCCACACAAATGCATCTTTCTTTCTAGCCCATAGTTACCCTCGACGGTCATTTGAGAGCATACTACCTACTTAGACAATCGGCTTAGGGGCAGCTTCATCTAAGGCGAGCTCGAGTAGGTCTTCTACAGGCTCAACCATTAGGGCTTCCTTCTTTTTTTACTTCTCTTTCGTTTATGACCAAAGTTTCTTTCTATTGTCCGTTTGCCAGTAAGGCGTTGGAACATTTTCAGGCAACAGTCTGGTCACTTTTGACTTCTCCTACTCCGTGATCAGTGGGAAACCTCATCATCAGGTGATATGTGGGGGTGACAAATCTCATTTGGCTGAGGGATGGCCTTCTGAGGATGACATTATAGTACAAAGGGCATTTCACTATGAGGAAATCAACCCCTTTGATGACCTGCTTTATCCTGACACCCATGATTATAGACAGGTTCATGGCTAGGGAAAACAATTTATCCCCGATGAAGCCGATGAGGGGAGACCTCATGGACTAGAGCCTTTCCTTAGCTATCCCCTTATGTTTAAAAGCTAGCAAGTATAGGATGTCAGCAGAATTTCCATTGTTGATTAGCATCTTTCGGGTCTTATATCCTGTAATTACTAGTGTGATGACGAGCACATCGTTGTGAGGGTGATGCAACTGGGAAGAGTCCTCCTCGATGAAGGTGATAGGTGGATCCATCCTCTAGGTCTACATGGCCAGTCTTGCAGTCATATAGACGTTATTCTCCTCGAGGTGCGAGACCTTTTGGGCATGGGCCTTTTTAGCCAAGACTGAGTCTCCTCCGCTAGTGGACCCTATGGCAATAACTCGAATCTCCCCTAGTGGTTAGGGTTTGTTGACCTCTTTGTTCTTCGAGTGAGGCAGCTCCTGGTCTTTTCCACTGGTCAGCCTTGCTATGACAAAGTGTCGCAGCCTGCCCTGCCGAATCAAGTTCTCTACCTGCTCTTTAAGGTCAAAGTATTCGTCACTGTTGTGACCGTGGTCTCGGTGGAATCAGTAGTACTTGTCTTTTGTGGGCCCAATGGGCAAAGACTTAATTAGGACGAGAGTGGGGTCATCTCGAATCTCCACATGGACTCGTTTGAGTGACGCATTAAGTGGGGTGTATCTTGAAAATTAGGATGAGAGTGTGCTCACTCTCCGATTAGGTTGTTGCATCGAATCCTTGTGCTCATGCCCTTGATCAACCTTGGGAAGTCCTTCCACTCTCTTTCTCTTTTCTTTATTTGTCCAAGGTTCTCTTTCCCCTCCCCTCCGTGCCCTCATTGCATCTTCTGCATTCATGTGTTTCTGTGCCTTGACCATTAGTTCCTCCAAACTGCCTAGGGGTGACTTTGACAATGAGAACATAAATTTAGAGGGTTGCAATGAGGGAGGTGACCACGACCTTCTTGTCGGCGTCATCCACTTGTAAGGCCTCCTTATATAACTGAGTGACGTAATGTTTCAACGACTCTTCACCCTCCTATTTGATGTTCAGAAGGTGAGTTATAGGCTTCCTACATCTTTGCCCACTGACAAAGTAGCTAACGAACTGCTTGCTTAGATCCAGGGAGGTGTCGATCGACCCAAGCCTCAATGTCCTAAACCAGCCCCAAGATGAACCTTTTAGGTTTAATGGAAAGGCTTGACTAATGATCTCGTTAGGCAAAGCTTAGAGCCCATCGAACACGTCCATATGGGGGGGGCAGAATTTTTTGGGAGTGGATAGCCCATTACTAGGGCCGAGAAAGGCAATTCTGTCTTCTAGACCAAGTCCTTTACGGTGGCATGCCCCTGCCCCTTCATTGCCTGCATGACATCCCTTAGTTGATGCTGAACTTCTTTCAACTGTTCCCCTAACAGGGTGTCGTGGTCATCTTCCTAGTTTCGGAAGCTAGGTTCATCGTCTGGGGCCTTTCGGACATAGTGACTTTAGTTTGTCCCATCCATTGTTCCTGTGAATATTCAGATGGGTCAGGGACCTCGCTCTATTGTCCCTCCTAATGCTCTTGCTTATGCTGGGCAAAGAGCCTCTGGAGAACCTGTTGATTCTGTTGGGTGATCTCTTACATGAATCGTGTGAGTTCTTGAACTTGTTGTTCTAGGCTAGATCCTCCTGGTTCTCCTTCATGTTGGTCTTGTTTGCCATTGTTTGTAATGGTGTTCCACAAAGGGTTATTCCTCCTAGCGTCCATAGATATGATCTCCACCATGTGATCTTAGCCTAAAGGGATCATTTTAGCCTCTCGAAATTCCCATAGACAGCGCTAACTGATGATGTCGGGATCTTGTCGACCTTGATGTCTTCAGATGAGCATAAGATGGTCCCTGACTTTGATAGACCTACAAAAGGGAATCCGAAAGAAGCGTCTACCGGGTGCCGACTGGGTATTCTCCAACGATTAAGTCAGTGAAGAATCATGTAGGGGAAGAGGAATTTCACAAAGATTCTTGTTCTTACCTTTTCCTGGGTAAGGACCTGTTTTTATGATGCTCGTCACTCGCGGCATTGTGGATCTTCAATTTTGCAACACTTTCTTTAAGGACACTTGAGGGTGGGATTCCTGAGATTTGATTCAGTCGGGATCCTTACCCTACCATTACGCCTTTATTCTCGGGATCACGTCCTAAGTTTTGGACAACTTTTGCGGTCAAGTGCTTTCTTCTCGGGAGATTTCCGAAGTGTAACCATGTTTGGCTTGTGTGGGGTGACTTTTCTGCTCGGATATGTTCTATTGAACCAGTCATGACCTCAACAACCATAGATAAGAATGTGGAGAAGTCCACGGCTACAAACAACAATTGTAAGTCAAATATAGTTAAGGAAAAATATGGAAGAGACCATTTCAAGCCATAAGAGTTGTTGATCCTTCACATGATTCAAATGTTGATGAAGATGGATAAAATTTGTTTGAATATTTGAACGTTTGAAAAAAATTTATAATCCCCTATTTTCTCTAACAGTTGTAACAAACATTATAAATAGAACATCAGCTCACACATATTAGTGTGGAAGCATTTACAAAACTTCTTAACTCTTTATGGTATTAGAGCTACTCAACTCATGTCCTCAATTATGTCGTCTCTCTCTTCTAACCCCAATGGCTCCTCTTCTTCCTCTTAGCCTACTTTCGTAATCTCACCATCTCAAACAATCAAAGTTATCCTAACTAGAGACAATTATCTCATTTGGTTGCTTCCCACAATTCTTTACTTTAGAGGTATCAAACTTTTTGGCTATCTTGATGGGACCATATCTGCTCCTACTCCCACAATTGTTAATCCTACTTCTCTTACCTCCAATCCCAACCCCGATTACACATTCTAGTTTGAAAAAGATCAGATTGTACTCAACACTCTTCTTTCAGCTATATCTGAATCGGTTTTGCCTCACCTTGTTGGTCTCAAAACCTCTTATGATGTCTGGCATACACTAGAAAAACTCTTCTCCTCTTAATCTCAAGCCCGAATCATGCATATTCGCTATCAATTAGCCACCTAGAACAAGGGAAATCAGCCCATTGTTGACTATTTTCAAAAACCAAAACATTTGCTGACACCCTCTCCTCAATTAGTCAGCCCCTTCAAGATTCTGAAGTTGTGACTTATATCTTAATTGGTCTGCCTTCGGAATATGACGCATTGGTTACCTTAGTAACCACTTTAGCTGAAGTCATGTCTATTGATGATTTATATGTCTATCTCTCTCTCACGAGCTTCGCCTCGAACAACATGTTTCTACTGATCTTGATCTTTCTATTGCAATTATTATCAACCTTAGAATAACTCTCATGGAGGATTTTCTCACAGCAGAGGCAGGGGGTGTGGTCATGGACCACCCCGGTTCTCATTCACTTCTGCTCCACCTCCGAATTCTAATCGGCCAACTTGCTAGATATGTCTCAAACAGGGTCACACGACTGCTATTTGTTGGTACCGCAATCAGAAAAATCCACAGCCTCCACCTCAATAGCCACACGCCTATGTAGCCAGCTCCTCTAACCAATCTAGTTTCCTGATACAAGAGCAAATAATCATTTAACTGCTGATTTGGGACACCTAAATCTCAATGTTGAGGAATACACTGGACAAGATCAAGTTCGCATTGGGAATGGTCAAGGTCTAAAAATCCACCACATTGGTTCCTCTATCCTTTGCTCATCTTCTAAAACTTTTGTTTTAAATAATGTCCTCCATGTGCCTCATATTAGCAAGAATTTATTAACTATTTATCAGTTTGCAAAAGATAACAATGTGTTCTTTGAATTTCACCCTTCTTTCTTTTGTATTAAGGATTAATTCTCAGGAGCCACCCTTCTTAGCGACAAGAGTAAGAATGGTCTCTATCCTTTACACTTCCTTTCTCAGTTGGTCAAGTCTCCGGTTGTACACTTGGGTGAATGAGTCTCTCTTCATCAATGGCACTCACAACTTGGACATCCGACTCTCCGTGTTGTTTGTCAAGTTATCTCCAAAAATAATCTAGCTTTGCTTAATAATAAATTTCCTACTGTATGCAATGCTTGCTAACTTGGCAAGAGTCATCGTCTTCCATTTTATTTGTCTCAATCTATTTCTTGTGGTCCTCTTGACTTGCTATTTACTGATGTATGGGGTCCAGCCCCTCAATTTTCTGTCAATGGCAATCGCTTTTATGTGTGTTTTGTGGATGATTATTCCAAATTTACTTGACTTTTTCCTATCTCCTCTAAGTAGGATGTGTACAACATTTTTCTAAAATTTCAAGTTCATGTGGAACGCCTTTTTAATTGCAAAATCAAATGCATCCAATCCGATTGGGGAGGAGAATTTCGCAAGTTACATTCCCTTTTCCAATATATTGGCATTTCTCATCGCATCACATGTCCACATACACATCAACAAAATGGTTCTGTTGAGTGTAAACACTGGCATTTGGTTGAAACCGGTCTCACCCCTCTCTCTACGACATCAATCCCAATTTCCTATTGGGATGAAGCCTTTGTCATTGCTGCTTTCCTAATTATCGCCTTCCTTCCCCCGTCACACACAACAAATCTCCATTTGAATTATTATTTAAGTGTGTGCTTAATTATGTTTTTCTTAAAGTTTTTGGTTGTGCTTATTGGCCTCACCTAAGGTCATATAATTCTCATAAACTTGACTACAGGTCCTCTCCATGTGTCTTCATCGGCTACAGTCCACATCACAAGGGATATCATTGTCTTCAATTGTCCATTGACCGCATTTACATAGCTCGTAATGTGGTATTCGATGAAACATCATTTCCTTTATCTAATTTTTCTTCTCTGTCATAGGTACCACACTACACCTCTATTGACATTCCTACAAATATTCAGCTACCTCCATCTCCATCACCATCTTGTGATCTTCCTGCTACGGATCAACCTCTAGTGAATTCCCCTATTGAGATTACGGCTCCCACTTCACAACCCAATGCTCCTCCTTTAGCTCCTTCTCATCCAATGCAAACTAGATCCAATAATAATATTTTTTGACCTAAGGCTCCACCTACTGATATGGTCAGTTTTCCTCATTGAGCTCCAACTGCTCTTCTTGCTCACACCGCCCCGTGCAACTTTGAACCATCATCATTCACAATAGTAAGTAAATATCCAGAATGGCGTCAGGTTATGCAGGAGGAATTCAATGCCCTAATGCAAAATGGAACGTGGAATCTCACCAAGGGATATCATCAACAACATGGCATCGACTTTGAAGAAACCTACTGTCCAGTAGTCAAACCTGTCACAATTTGATCAGTTTTCTCCATTGTCGTCTCTCTCAATTGGCCTATAAAGCAACTTGATGTCAAGAATGCTTTTCTACATGGAATGTTAAATGAACAAGTTTTCATGTCTCAACCTCCTGGATTTCAAAATCCAACATTCCTTCACCACGTCTGCAACCTTTGCAAAGCTCTTTATGGTCTTAAATAGGCACCACAGGCCTGGTTTTCACGCTTGAGCTCTCACTTGTTGGAAATGGGTCTTTTTTGTTCAAAGGCACATTCTTCTTTGTTTATCCATAGATGTGGCACTGATCTTATCTTCTTATTTATATATGTTGATGATATATTGATTACAGGTCCTTCATCTATTTCAATTTTGGCATTGATCACTTCACTACACCTGGATTTTGCACTCAAGGATCTTGGCCCTCTCCATTTTTTCTTGGGTGTTGAAGCAAATTGGAGTGTCGCTAAAAGGCTATTACAGTATTTACGAGCTACTCTCAATTATGGTCTCTTAATACGTTGTGTCTCTTCTCTCCAACTCCAAGCCTTCTCCGACACTAATTGGGTCGGCTGCCCCGATGATCGGCGCTCCACAAGTGGCTACTGCATTTTCTTAGGTCCCAATATTATATCCTGGAGCTCTCGCAAGCAACCGACCATGTCATGCTTAAGCACCAAAGCTAAATACAGAGCCATTGCAAGCACGTCTGCTGAATTAATATGGTTGTCTTCTCTCCTTCATGAGCTCAATGCTTCAAGTTCTTCTCCACCCGTTTTGTGGTGCAACAATATATCTGCCACATACATTACCGCCAATCCATCTTCCATGCTCGTACCAAACACATCACAATAGACTATCAATTTGTAAGGGATCAAGTTTCATAAAAAAGTTCATCTGTTCGATTTATCTCTTCCAAAGACCAATTGGCTTATACATTTACCAAGCCACTTCCACATCTGAGGTTCTTTTCTCTTCAATCCAACCTCAACGTTTATGACCTCCCCTTGAGCTTGAGGGGGGGGGGGTATTGAACCCGTCATGACCTCAACAACCATAGCTAAGAATGTGGAGAAGTCCACGGCTACAAATAGCAACCGTAAGTCAAATAAAGTTGAGGAAAATATGGAAGAGACCATTTCAAACCACAAGAGTTGTTGATCCTTCGCATGATTCAAATGTTGATGAAGATGGATAAAATTTGTTTGAATATTTGAATGTTTGAGTTAAAATTTGTAATCCCTTGTTTTCTCTAACAGTTGTAACAAACATTATAAATAGAACACCAGCTCACACATATCAGTGTGGAAGCATTTACAAAATTTCTTAACTCTTTATGTTCCAAGACCAAATTCTCTCCAGATGTCATATCCTCGGTCGGACCTGGTCGGGGAAAGGCCAGTTGACTTTGGGTTTTATACCCATCATTTATGATTTTACCAAAAGTTACAATATATATATTTTTTATGAAAAAGCTATTATTTATGATTTTACCAAATATTATATATATATATATATATATATATATAGGGGTGGGCGTGGGCATGGGCCGGGCCATGGTAGGCCCGACCCTCAAATTATAGACCGGGCTCGGGCCCGGAGGGGTTGGATCGGGCCGAGGTTTGGGCCCGGCCCTCATTAATTGATTGGGCCTCGGGCCAACCCATGAATTAAAAAAAAAAATGTTGAGATTTAGGTTTGAACTCTAGACCTATCTAAGGTTCAAAATTTCGATTTTGATGGATTATTCGTCATGAGGATTAATGGAAA
>JAOXJP010229904.1:0-10870 GCA_025762735.1 Platanus orientalis | reverse complement strand
ATAAGATATAATTTGGTATATATTTCATCATCTAAGGTCCTTGTATGGTTCTAAAATCTTCTACACATATTAGACATGCTTTGGGGTGGAAAAATTGCCAGGAATCGTGTAACAAAAACTCATTTTTTAGCGTTTTTCCTAACAATGATCAATTAAATAAAGTGTTATTTTTGGGTGTGTTCTGAATGATTGAACATTCGTACGGATCATAAAAATATTATTTTTCTCAATTTTGACGCTTTTTAAAAAACAACTATAACTTCCTCTAGGAAACTCAAAATTACGCACCGTTTGAAGCGTTGAAAAGAAAACTTCAAGAGATTTTTAATGATATGTGCTTTGCACTCTAATTCTTTTAGTATTGATATAGGTTTTCCTATGAAGTTACCCAAAATACGCACTTGGGATAATTTTAGGACTTGATAGGTTTAAGACTTATCTATGTTTCCTCACTTCTAATTCAGTCAAATGGGGTTCCAAACAACACAATGGTCTTTCTAAAATATGTTTAAAGAATTTTTTACCCTTACACAAGCATTATTATATTTTTACCCTTTTAATGCATTTCGGGGTATTATAAAAACAAAGTTTATAGTAGTACTGAAAGTAAAACTATGAATGACATCCACACGCATGCCTTTCCCCGAACCTCAAGTGTTCCAAAAGATGCACTTGTGTTAAACTTCACCTAGAAAATGTAATAAAAATGTGAGTTCCATGGCTCCTAAGTAGGTATACAAATCCTACAATGAAACCGAACATGCAACACCCAAAATTTGACTCGGGTTATCTAATGGAATGAATGGGCACATCAAAGTAGTATACTTAACATCTCCTTAATGAACCATCATTTTCTAGACACTAGAGATGCCATAGCCTGCAAAGTGGGGGTAAGAGCCGAAATGGGACACGAGAGAGGTGCGAGCCTCCCTCTTTTTCCCAATGCCCATAGGACGTAAGTAGGTATAGTTCTATGGCTTGTAAGTAGGTATATTGGCTACTCGGATACCAAGCTGTAATGCCTCAAATCTAGCTTCAGATAAGATCCGTATATGCCCCCGGATTTGGCTCATTACATTGATTTGATAACCAATGTTCACCATCCAATAGTCATAGGTTCATTTCCTTATATTCCATTGTACACTAATCCTATAGTCCACGGTCTAAGTCTAATATTAGTGGAAGCGATACAATATCTAATAATCCACAAGAGTTCTATAAGTTGTAGTGAAAGTCTCATCATAACATAATCAAAGCAATAGCAGTGCAACAGAAAAATATACTATAAAGCTTCGAAGTGAGCTAATGTATCAAAGAACTAAGCAATAATACGAGGAGTTTCCTTTCACCCAAACATAAACCGAAGGGAAATATATATCTACAAAATGTAAATGATCAAAAGGATATCCAATAACAACTACAAATGAATGGAAAAGGCTGGAAACGCCATGACCAATCTTTAGGGGTAGAAGATTTATTAACACAATCAGTTTGAAAAACATAATGACTGTGTTAGTCCCAACTTGTAAGCAATCATACTAACTATAGATAATATGAGGTAAGAAATATAAGTCAGAGCACTAACAAGTATAAGAATCAATGTGGAAACTAAATAGAGTCTAAACAACAATAATATTATGCTAGTACGAAGTGAAATAATGAATAGCTATCAAACTAAAGTCTAAAGTTTAAAAAATGAGCATAGTCAGAGTCAGAGTCTACAAAGATATCTAAATTCTGAAGGTACAAACAAATTGAAGGGTTCAATGCAAAGTGGTTCAGTGCAGAAGTTATAATCCAAACATTGTCCCAATAACGAAGTATCCACAGTCCAATGGTTCAAAGGGTTCAAAGTCGAATAGTTCAAAAGGTCTAAAGTTCAATAACACACACCCTTACTGAGGTCAGGGTCTAGAGGTGTCCAAAGTCAAATAACACACACAATTACCCAAAGGTGATGGTCTAGAGTTGTTTAAATTCAAATAACACACACCCTAACCCGAATGTTAGGGTTCAAAGGTGTCCAAAAGGTCTAAAGTAAAGTAGCCATATGCTCTGGTCAACCCTATGGGTAAAGTCCAAATTTCTTGCCGAATCCCAAGAGTAGGGCCAAATTCCTCATTACAATCCCAAGGGCAAGGTCCAAGTCTCCTAATAATCTCTAGAATTAGGGATGAATCCCCCAAAACCAAAGAGCATGGTCTGGAACACTTTTTCACACTTAACCATGTGAGTGGGCCTAAAAACCAAAAGTCACACTTTGCCCGATGATGGGGCCTAAAGGGTCAATAGTTCGAAGTTTAATGAGATTCACCTTGAGAAGTTTGAAGAGTCACATGATTTCAATAATTGAAATATTTCTATGATGCAACAAATAAACGTAGGCATAACATTGTCACGGTTCAATCATATCAAAGATATATGATGCACTTAGATTCGATGTTAATACATGATTCGATGTTCATATAGCTAGATTCATAGCAATTTGCTGAGATTTCATATAAAATCAATATTCCCAAGCATGTAGTAAGATTCGATGGTCCACATGTTTCATATGATTTCAAAGGGAGCAAAGAGTTCGATAGAATCAATAAGTCTAATAAATTTTATTGAAAATCAAAGATTCAATAGCTTCACTATGAATCTAAGTATATAGATCAACCGAACAATACTTCTAGTGTTTCAAATCAAAGAACAAAGCAATGTTGCCTAATAAATGGATCATTAATAATGTAGAACTTGGAGGATTCATAAGCTCACACAGATTTTCAAGAAATCACATGAGTATAATCATATTTCACACAATCTAAAGGATGCAATGAAGAAAATCACTCCACACAATGATTAAGAACAATACTCTCTTACAAAATAAGTGTAGATCTAAGGATCAAACAAGATTCAATGATTCAAGACATAGATCTACAAAATTTTGAAAGTTTTATGAAGAAAAATGATTATACCAAACATAAGGAATCATCCCTAATGAAGTAAGTTTAAATTCATAGATCTAACATGGTTCAATGGTTCTAAACAAATATTTCTTATATGAAACTTCTCAAGTAGGTATTGAAACTTTGTAAGTGATGGTGCCTTTTTCTTCATGACTCTTGGATGGTGAACATCAGTTATCGAATCACTGTAATGATCTAAATTCGGAGAGCATACGGATCTTATCCTAGTCCAAGTTTGGGGCATTATAGCTTGGTATTAGAGTAGCCAAGTTAAGATTTTGTAAACTCTTATGAGGACTACATGTTTGGAATTCTATAGACTATATTGGATAAGTGATTATGTGACCATTGGAGTTGAAAGAAAGATGAAACGAAAAACATTAGAACATTTTGGAGAATAAAATTATATATCATGTTACATTGATGATGGTATTAGGTCCATTTGTATTGTCAATTCCATGCCAAGTTTAGATGAGTTGTAGTAGGCTATTGGTCTATGTAATTGGGTCATTAAAGTTTGAAGACTTGAAGACCAAGTATGAGCAACTCTGATAAGCTACATCAACTCAAGAACTAAAGTTCCATAAGCTACTCAAGTTCATTAATCAGAAGAACTTCAAGAAATGCAATGACATCAAGTACTCTATGCCAAGACAGGTAAAAGGACAAATTGGACTTGTACAACAAATATGTGTGCTAAAGGATGCCTCTATTGGATCATGATAAGACCTAGGATTAATTTAAAGACCAATATATGACCCTAAGAGTAATCTCGAACTACAACCTAAGTTCAGACAAAAAAGTTAAAGAAACAAAAAATCATAAAGTTTGGTTGGCTAGGTTCGAGCACTTGAAAATACATCCGAGCGCTTAAACTTGCTTAGGAAATCCAACCAGCAACTAGATTTTCCTCAAGCGCTTGAATGGTGTGGTTCGAGTGCTTGAATATCCCTTCAAATTCGAAAACAATAATGACTCTTTTCTTTGACAACTATTAAAGATCCGTTGGAGCTTGAAAAAGATCGCATTTTGTTCTATAAATAAAGATCTGAAACCTTAGTACAAAAATGAAAAAAAGAGGAATCATTGAATATCAAAGGAGAGAGTTCTTAACGGGGCTAAGGAAAAGTCTAGGGGTTTGAAGCTTGAAAAAGCTTTCTCCATGCTGAGATATTGATATATCTTTATGTGAGAAAATTCCCATACAATCGAGAGTTGCTCCTATTGCCAATTCCACAATACTTAGTTGTGTTAGTAAGAAAAAACTCTTGTCTTGAGTCTTTAGAGAGCAATAAAGCTTTCATTTTTATTCTGTCTTGAAAAGCTCTCGCAACTAATCGCAATAGTTGCATAAGCCTACCAAGAAGCTTGAGCACAACTATCAATACAACTTTCTTCAAATCATCCTTCTGCTAAAGACACTAAAAGTAGAGTCCACCGGAGACACTGAACTAGAGCACTCGCCGGAGATACTGGGTGTAGATCCCTCCTTCACTGGAGACATTAGAGAAAGTTGAGTAAGTTTGTTGATTTACTTTTATAATAGTGTTATGCTATTAATAGAAAATCATCCAAGCTCTATGAGAGAGCTATTAGATAGTGGACATAGGCCGGAGTGTGGAACCACTATAAATCTATGTGTCTTTGTGTGGCTTGCTTCTTTACTATCTTATGTTTATGTTTACATCATTTTCACAAGTTTCTCAACACATTTATTAAAGATATCAAATGCTAAGAATATCTATAAAAAGAATTATTCAAACAACCTTAGACAATTTATCAACCTATCTCCCGCTCTACTATAGATAACAATGTAATGCATGACGGAGAATAGTGGTTTATAATAAATTCATAATCATTAGATTTACTTGTGTATTCAATTCCTCTATATGTTTTAAATAAGTTTAATAAATCTAAAAGTAAGTCTTAATAAAAAGACAAGAAAGTTTAAATAGACTTGTAAATCCTATTCACCCCCTATAGGATTGATTGGGATTAGAATTTCAATTTGTATTAGAGTAGGTTGCTCTTAAAAGGGCTTAACAACCCAAGCTAAATCCTTGAAAAGTAATCCTTGGTTTGATATGGTTTATAGGAAAGAAGGTACTGCTAGACCACTTTATTTTGATAGGTTGAACTATAAATATTGGAAAGCTCGGATTGGTGTCTATATTAGATCCATGGATATAGGTACTTGGACTATAATAGATAGCAGTTATACTAAGCCTAAAGATAAACTACAAAAAGATTGGGATGCTACAGAAAATGATGTATATCTTGCCAATTACAAGACATTGTATGCACTTATTTGTGCGGTAAGCCAAGATGAACTTAGGAGAATCTCCGGACTCCAAACTGCTAAAGAGGCATGGGACCTCATTGAGGACACAAATGTGGTAAAACAATCTAAGCTCCAGATGCTTACCTCAAACTTTAAGGCTCTTCATATGGAAGACGATGAACAATTGATCAACTTTCATACAAAACTTCAAGACATAGTTAATTCTATAAGAGGTCTTGGAGAATAAATAAAGGATTGTAAGATAGTTAGAAAATCCTTAGGTCTCAACCTGAAAAGTTCTACCATAAAGTAACTGTTATAGAAGAATGTCAAGATCTACAGATTATGAAACTTGAGGAGCTGATTGGGTCAATTCAAACATTTGAATTAAAATTTAGACCCCTAATCAAGAAGAAAAACATACCCTTGAAAGCTGAAAAACAATCTAGCTCCAATGATGATTCAGACATTGATGGTTATCGTGGCCAAGAACTTCAAGAAAATTCTTAGGTTCATAGACTTTAGAAGAAAACAATTTTCTAGGAGACAACAACGAAATTTTAAGAAAATAAATTTTCTAGAGAAGAGTCCATTTGGTATGAATGCGAAGGAAAATGATACTTTGCTGCTAAATGTGTTAATAGAATGAAATACAAAAAACCTATAAAAAAGGCTATGCCAATCACATGGGATGATGATTTGGATGAATCAAACAATGAGCAATAATAAAGTGAAGATGAATCTTCATAAGGCATTAGAGACTTTGTGGCTTTCACTAAGACATTTCAAGAAGACTCTCAAAGTGAAGAAGAAGAAGAAGAAGATCTTCAAGAAACTATTGAAAAGCTATACCAAGAAAGTATAGACTTAGTTAAACTCAATAAAAAGTTGAAAATGAAAAATGTAGAGCAAATTAAAAAAGTAGACTCTTTAGAAGAGACTATCTCCCAAATGCTAAAAAATCCTCCAAACAAATTAGGAGATGGAGTTGTCTCTTGTGAAACTCTTCTCAAAGACAAGCAAGACTTAATTGACAAAATCTTATTGCTTGAAATGGAGTTGGATGAATAAAAGATAAGCATGTTTTTTGAAAAGGAGAATGCTAAGAAGCTTGATCTTGTTTGGTTTGAATTAAATACAAAAAGTACAGAATTGTTGAAATAGGTAAAAGATCTAGAAGAATAAAAAGGCAAGCTTCTAAACCTTGTTCCCAGGGCAATGAAAAATTTGAGAAAATTCTTAGCATTAGAAAAAGAAAATGTGATAAATGTGGTTTAGTTTACAATGAGAAAACCACTTATGCTATTATAGTAAAACATGGCTTAGATAGAAGCAAAGAAAAGGCAAGAGTCATCTCAATCATTCCTACTAAATTTACCAATGTTGAAAAAGGGAAAATTGTTAATGAGGCATCTACCTCTAAACAAAAAATTTCTAGGAATAATTATTTGCATGATGGAAAATATACTTATAGAAAATCTTATAATCATGCTCCATCTATTCTCCAATTTCCTGTGATTATTGCAGTCTTACAAGTCATATGAAATTTGAATTCTTTAAAAGGAAAAAAAAACTTGAAGATTAAAAGAAGAGAAGAACTAAGGAGAATTGAAAATGAGAGAAAGATGAGAAAAACCAATTCTCTTCAAAAATTTGAAAATCTGAATTTAAAAAGAAGAAGAGAATGGATCATGTAAATATGTCAAATCCCAAACAAGTGTATGTAAAGAAAACTTGGACCAATAGAAATGAACTCAAATGTCAAGTAGTTATCAATACTGCACTTAAAGCTGATAATACCTCGAAATGATATTTTGATAGTTAATGCTCCAGGCACATGATAGGGGACAAATCACTATTTAGATAACTTGAGGAAACTCAAGATGGAAGTGTAACTTTTGGTGATGGAAACCTTAGCGAAATAATTGGGAAAAGAAGCATTGATGTACCTAGCCTACCCAAGGTAGAGGATGTGTTTTATGTACAAGGACTGAAACATAACCTACTTCGTATAAGTCAAATATGTGATAAAGGTTATAGAGTTCATTTTAGAAAAATGAAGTGTGTAGTGAAAGACAAGGATGATGACAAAGTGTTGCTTGAAGGACTGAGAAATTGCAATAACAGTTATGTTATTAAATTAAACTCAAGTATAAAATCCTAGTCTAAGGCTCCTGCCTAAAGGAGAGCCTTGAAACTAAGATGTTTCTACTATTGAAGGCTCTATGTTCCAATGTACTACAATTAGTATAACTAGTTATTTTTGGGATGCTTATTGATCATTTTAGATGCTTGATTAACCATTAAGAAAACACAGATTTCAAGCATTTTGAAAATCTCAAAATTGTGGAGTTTTGAGCGCTTGAATGGGATATCCAAGCTTTTGAATTTGGGAAGGTTAAAGGAAATCGAATCACCACGAGCTATAAAGACCTAAAATAGTTTTTTTCCCATTCTTATGCATTCCAAACCCTAAGACTTCACTTTAGACAAACTTAACTCTTGCCAAAATCTCTCTTTTGCAATCCGACAATGGCATCATCCCATGGTAGAAGTCATGGTGACAAGGGTAAGAAAGTTGTTTAGGAAGAGGAATCCTGCAAAAAGGAAAGGAACGATCCACTTCAACCAACGTTCAACAATAGATAATGTAAGGATGCTTTCACTCATGCTTTAACAAGAAAACCATTATCTATGAAAGATTTGTAAACCCCAATGTTTTACATGAGTTTGCCCTAGATATTGAATTTGATTGTAGGGGATGGAAAACCTTGATAAGGCTCAAGGGTACAACCCAGAAAGAGATTGTAAAGTTGTTCCATTCAAATATGTACTCTAGGGATATTGAGGAATTAACTATAGTCACTAAGGTTTACGGTGAAAGGATTGAACTAAACCTAGATTTGCTAGGAGAGTTGTTTGGATTCAGAAGAGCCACTAATCATGTACTCGTTCCACCTTATGAGTCTCAAATGATTCAAATCAGGAAATAAATGATTGAGCAACTTTACAGGGTTGGAACTAGTGATTGGAATTTCTTGGATTACAAGCTGCTCTCTCAACGAGCCAAAGTGTTAACTCTTTTATTCTTATAATCTACTCCCAACCAATCATACCAATGAGATGAGATGGGAAATAGTCTATATCTTTGACAATTTTTTTCAAGGCCATGAACTGGATCCTCCTGTTATTATCTATTGGCTTATGATAGAAGTAGGGGGAAAGAAGTCACTTTGATGAGATCTCCCTTATGGTGTTATGATCACAACCATCCTTCAGAAGTTAAAGATTGACTATCCCCTTGAAAATGATACACAAAAGGCAAAAGAAAATATTTCAATAACTTCCGTAAAAAGGATGAGCACAATAGCAGCAATAGGTCCAACCAACAAGGTAACCTCTTCCTTAACCTCTATGTTGAAATGAGTCATAAACGATTTGAAAGCAATAGCCATACACATGAAGAAGATAAAACAAAGGCAGATTTAGACAACAAAAAATGTATAGTACATGGCTGAGTATGTGGCTACAACAAACATGCCTTCGTGTATGATATTGCTCCAATCTCTCCTAGACTATAAATTTTGTAACACCCTGCGTTGCACTTTTAAAGGGAAAAACTATATTTTTTCTCTATAAGAATAAAATTGACATTTTACATGTTTTAAAATGACCATATAATGGTTTAAGAACCCTTTGGACCAAGTTAGAAGTGTAAAACCCAAGTTCAAACTTGAACTTGACTAGTTCTAAAGTTTTCCTAAATGTGTATTTAGGGTAATTTCATGAGTGATTCTGTATCACTATTGTATGAATTAGCTTGCAAGATATATATCATTGGAAAGAGTGCAAGCCATATACCATTGAAAATGTCTTGAAGTCTAGTGTCCAACACAATAAATAGCAATTGAATTCGAGTTTTCTAGAGAAATTTATAGCCATTTTATTGCGAAGTGTTAGTACAACATTTTTCTGGGAGAAGCATGATCGACCATGGATCTAGTGATCGATCACCAATCTCATTATCAATCACGAAACCAGATTTTGGCCTAATCGATCACGAATGAAGGATTTAAGCTCTCAGGTGATATCTGGGAGGCCCGTGATTAATCACGAAACTCATGATTGATCATGAGTGTGATAGATCTTATGATTGATCATGCTCAAAAATACTGAAAGTTCCATAAATTTATATTTTTGTACCATTTTTTTATATAACTTTCACTCATTGGACCCTCACACATGTGAGATCTAGTCTTGGGTAAGTTATAACACCTCTAAACCCTCATTTAGAATAAAAAGAGTAAATGTTAGAAGGATTTGTGAAACTTGGAAGAGGAATCGGGAGATTTTCCCCAATTTGGTAAGTTTCACTTCTAAACTTGAAAAGCTTGCTAGAATAGCCCATTTTCTTATTAAATCTTAGTTTCATCTTTTTAATACTAGATCTGCATCATTTTATAGAGAATAGAGGGAAAAGAAAAAAGGATATTCTTCAAAAGCTTCTTGGCAAGTAGGAGGAGAAGCTTGAGTAAGTAGTTACACAAAGCTTACTCTATTTTGTTTGTTTTTTTGGATTTTAGAAGTCTTGTAATGGTAAAATCTTGAATCTATAGATGTTTTCTCATATTTTTGTGAAGCCCTTTGCTAGGATCTTAGAAACCCCACCTATTGTGGTGATTTGTGATGAAAACTTGTCATTTTCTACTAGGATCTTAGAAATCCCTATTTTATATTATAAGGAAAAGTGGATTGACATGCTATTTATATGTATTTACTTGAAATAATGAATCTCATGCATTGTGAAGGCTTATAAATCAAGATTTTATAACTTTATAGTTTTCATGAAAGTTATTGATGGATGATTTGCTTGATTTTCTATGAGTAATATGATTATTTGAATTAGTGACGAATGCTTCTTAATATGTTGGTTAAAGGTAATGTTAGAAGATAACTATGAAGCATGCTAACCTCCATGTAATGATGCTAGCATATTGGTGTGTATAAATTTCTAAGAAAACTCTATTGAATATTTCAAGTAAGATACGCTTAGAGATAGTGAATGATTGGATGACATATATGATTGAATTGTTATCTAGGTTATTGTTTGTGGCATGTATATATCTTTTAAGATGTTTGAATATATATATATATATATATATATAGGGTTGTATGACTTCTTTTGTTGATGAGGTTAATGAATGATTTATTCATGTTACATATATTCTTGATATTGTTAGCATATTTATACATAAGAATATGGTTTCCATTTGCATTATGATTCTGTAATATGTTAAGTAATGGTATGATAAGGTAAGATGGCTAAAAATGGATAACATGTGAAATGAATAAAGGATAAGGTAAAGAAAGTAAAGACAAGTGTCTAATAATGAAGGTCCCACCATAGGGAGCTAAATTATGATAAGTAAAGATGGATAAGACATAAAAAACAAATGTATGAGATGACCCTTGCTATTGGGGAATAATACAATATGTCAATGATCCTTGCTATTGAGATGATAATAATATGCCGATGACCCTTGTTATTGGGGTTATAATTCAATACGGCAACGACCCTTATTATTGGGGAGTAATTCAATGTGCTAAAGTGTAAGGTAATGTTAAAGGTCCTACTATT
>JAOXJP010229903.1:0-10870 GCA_025762735.1 Platanus orientalis | reverse complement strand
TCTTTAAAGGATCCCACACTTTGATTTATTGACCCACCAAACTTTTAATAACACTATTCTTGTCATTCATTGATACCCCATTAGTAATTAGGTCATAACTTTCTCAAATCACCTCGGATTTGTTCAATCTTGCTCTCGTTAGAAAGTTAACTGAATAATCTCTTTAATGACACCAAAATCAAGCCAAAATGACAAGTTTTAACCATAGAAAACTTGAGCTAAAAGTAAATGATGTGATTACTTTCTAAGGCCCAGTCTGGTTGCCATTAAAAAGGTTTTCTCATGACAAAATTTTCTCAAGAAATCATTTTTAAGCTATCTAGTTGCCATGAAAAGTTGGTTTTGTCATGTATTTCTCATGATTACTTGCTTTCCTTGTGGGATTTTCTTTTCTATTCAATTCAAAGCAACCAGACTGGGCCTAAATGTAATCTTAAATTCACCTTGAATTATGCAGTTTGTTATAATTTGTTAAGGCATCTGATTAAATGATATATTTCTTGAAAAGGGAATGACAATCTATGCTATGTGCAGCAGCACGGTTTTAAGCTCGGAGTTGTGAGTTTAGGGTTCAAAGGTCGGGGTTTTGTTCTTGACCTCAAAACTTCAAGGAGCTAATTTTGGAATAGTGAATGTGGATCAGCAAGGTTTAGAACTTGCAGATGTAGTTCTTAAATGTCTTGCTCAAAGCCAAAGCTTGGCTCGAGGGTTCAATGTCAAAAAATATTGAAAGAGCATACCCAAAATGTGGGCTCCATCAAGTTACTACGAGAGTGGAGAACAAATAATAATAATAAAAATAACCCTGTAGTTTTGACCCCCAAACACCAAAGGTTGAGGTGGAGCAACTTTCTTCTTAGCAACACATTTGATCTTGTTTAGGTTCAATAATTGGGAAATTTCAGGTAAATGTAACATTAACAATATCTAATTCTAAAGCTCCATGCACGTGTATTATGAAAATCTAGCTTGTGCAATGATGCACAGGACATTTGGGATTATTTAGGTTTCCCTTCTCTTTTACATCGTGGGTTGGTTTGTCAGCCAAGAAAACTCAGCCATTTATATTTAGCTGAAGCAAAGGGAATCACTGTCCTTGCATAAGGAGCATGATCCCCTGAATGTATTCAAGGTAACTTTGTGTTTAGGGGGTGTCAACGAGCAGAGCTTTGCCCATCTTAGCTCAGGTTTGTCACACAAGGATTAGGTTTAGGCTCATAACAAGCTTGAGTGCTAAGCTCAGGCTTGGTTCATTAGGATTAAGCCGAACTTCGCTCAGGTGCAGCTTGGTTTGCCAAAGTCAAACCTACTACTTCAGTCCCAATTCTTAAAGCCCAATAGCCCATGAGTCAAATGCTTCCAAAGGTTAAAGATAATGTTGGTTGAACAAAGCCCAACAGCCCATAATTTCTAATAATATATAAATAATATAATAAGTTACATCTATAAATATTATACCCACATTAGCGATGCTTTTAATGAGTTGTGCTTAGTGCAGCTTGGCTCAAGCTTACCTAACTAAATGAGCTCAATTGGAGACTTGGGCTCAGCTCTGCAAGGTTCAAACAGGGCTCTAGCTCAGCTTATAATGAATTAAGCTCCGAGTTGAGCCAAGCTAGCTCGGCTCATTGACAGCCTTATTGCCCTATTTGTGTTGGTCTATGGACATTGCCCAACCCAAGCTTGATGTTGCAGTAGCCAATTCATGTGATCATGCCATTTGGACAAATAACATTTAAATGCGAATGATTCACCTTTTGGAGGATTTCTAATTCAGTACACCAAGCCAACCTAAGAAAAAGGCCATTATTTAACTCATGTTATTTTGTGTGCATCTATTGTTGCACCCAAACACAACCGTAACTTACATTTTTTTTGTTTTGGCGATAAGATATATATATATATATGCCTTGCAAAATGGAAGCCTTAAGCCAAACTTGGGTACAACATCTTTTACCAAAAAAAGAAAACCTTGAGTACATCATGAAACTTAGTAAAACATAGCCAGCAGTTTGTGTTTTTGTGTGATTGGTACATATTAATTATTTGTCTATTCTACAATTCCATCTTTGAATGATGAGAATACTGTTGTTGGAGCGTCAATATGCAGTCTTGGATTGGCGTGATTCCATGAATTTGGGTCGGAATTGATTTTGATGCAGTTGTTATGGTCCTTGAATTGTTTGGATAGTGTTTTATCCCAGTGTCAAAATTATAATATTAATCAACCTGATAAATTATTTGGAAATTCCTATTATTAATGTATTTCATATGATTGCTTCCAAAGGTAAGTGATTGGCCACCCTCCTAATTTCATTAAAGAGGGAACCACCTAGTGAAGAGACGAAAGTAGCACTACTGCTGCTCCTGAATAATTCTTATGCTGCATATGATGGAGCTACTTTTAATCTTTTCATTTGAAGGAGTCTCATTTGATCAAAATTAGGGGTTGTGTCCAAATTACTAATTTTATTAAAATTTGATTTTTCTTGTGTAAATCATGCAAATGCTTAGGCCAACTCAATGTGGAACATAGGGTACTTTTGTTCTGAAATTTTCAATTAAAGAGATTATTAGATTAGATGGCACCCAAAGTAAACTCAAAAAATAAAGGAACCCAAAATAATTCCATTCTTACCATTGGAGAGGATTTGAAAGATTTCTTTATAGCTTGTTTGGCAGCCACCTGTAATATAATCATTTTATGTTAAATTCCCAAAGCATGTGTAGCCATGAGGTGATGGATCGTAAGGAACTCGTTCAAATTTATACTGAATTGTTAACTAAAATTAGAAATGAAATCATTTTAGTTTTCTATAAAATGAAATGTTTTATGTTATTAAACTCAAATCACCACAAATCTGAATGAATTCATTACAATCCATTTCTTTTTTGCTACATATGTCTTGAAAAACTCAAATGAAATGATTTCATTATAGGTGGCTGCCAAACATAACATTACTAATCATTTTTTAATTGTACTTTACTCAAAATCTTATATAAGTGCAATTGAATGAACTTTAATCCAAGATTATGTCTATATAGACTAGAGTGAATCATGACCCATTAAGGATTCAGGCCTCCACACATAGTTGGGTACCCAAACAATGGTATGAATAATTTAATCTAACTTATGTTAGTTGATGGTACTAAAATTAATGAATTCAAAAAGTATTATCGAGTAGGTGAATAATGATTCTTGTGTCATTTATCTGTTTATACGTTGGTGTAAGCTCGGTAAAAGCGATTTTTTTTTAGACAAAGGATCTTGAACAGGCCAATGTAATCCTAGGGTTTGGCTTTTTAACTTGGGTGACATGGTAAGGGTTTGGCCTGTTTCGTGTGTTGGATATTGATCAAGTTCACAGCCGGTAGTAGAAATTTAAGAGGGGGCAATTGTTTATTGAGAGATAGAATAATTTCAAACGACCAGAACTTTTTGATCTTGTTATTGCCTCAAAAGCCACAAGTACTCCCTTTGATTATTGCGGTGAGCACTACAATGTGGGATCCATAGTTGTGAATCGGACCATTCGATTGAGACAAAGAAGAAAAAACAAAAAGAAAAAAGTTGTTTCCTAGGTCGAATGACAATGTTTTTTTTTTCCCTTTCAAAAGTTTACTTTTTTTTTTATAATATTCTATTTAGCATATTCAACGATTTTTGAATCCTTGTTGGTTCAAAACTAAATAATTCAAAAGTTAATAACAGTTTTTTTTTTTTTTGAGGAATTGAGATTCATTCTTTTACTAATTTTAGTAATTTTATTTTATTTATAATGAAAACAATTTTCAATTAACTAAATAGGGGACAAAACGTCCTTGAAGATACATCATTAGATTGTCTGCTAACTGTCTAAGCAATAATGTGGGTTTCAAAGTTTGCAACTCTAGGAATATAACTAAAAGCATATTGATCAAATTCAGAACTTTGGCCTAGGCAAAAAGATAAATAATTTCTATTTTCCAAGCCTAATTGATTCTTTTTTACTATTGAGATATTTTATATCGTTGGTTGCATTGCTCTCCACTATGATCTTCTTTACTTTTAAGTTCTTTGCAAGTTCCATTCCATTAAAAATTGTTTTAGTTTCCGCTACTTCTAGATCTTCAATAGCATCATTTGTTGCCCTTGTCCCAATAGTACATCCCTCCTTATTCCATGCTATTGCTTTTAGGCATATTTGATTATCTTCCTTGGAAATCGCAGCTCTACATTAACTTTGATCCACTCTTCTTCAGGAGGCTTCCATTGGATGTTGTCATTTAAGTTCTCCATTGATTCATGGTCTCTGTCATTCCATCATCATCTTACAATAAGAAACATTGATATTAGTAGGATCATTTGAACATTTCAAAATATTATATCATTTCTTACCTACCATATGTTCCAACATAATATTTCCAAACTTTGTTATATCTTTTTAGCTTCTAATTTATGTTGGTAATGTCTACACATCCATCCCTTTAGTCATTCCATAAGGATAAACTTTTATTTTGATTAATCCTGATAAATAAATTAGAAGCATGCCATATGAAAAACAAATAAAATAAATAAATAAAATAAAACCTCTAATCAATGAAAAAGTGAAGGAATAAGGAGTAGAAATACCTAATCAGTTCCCTACGATGAAATGATCAAACAGAGATAACTCTGAAAAAACAAAAACCAACAAAAAAATAATAAAAAATAAAACCCCTAATCAATGAGAAAGTGAAGGAATAAGGAGCAGAAGAAAGAGAAGAAGAAGAGGGAAGGTAAAATGGGACTGTGTAGGATAGGCTGCAAAGGGAGGTAGAGAGAAAGGGGGGGAGGTTTCTGCATACGAAAAACAAAAATGAGATGAGGGGAATAGAAGCGTGGAGAACCAGGAAGAAGAGAGGAGAAATGGCTTAGAGAGGAACAAGGTTTCGAAGAGTCTTGATCCAATATGGAAAAACAGATGAAATAAAAATAAATTCAAAATTTTGAATGCCACATGTAAAACGAAAAAAAAAATCTAAGAAAAAAATCCAAAAAATGAGGGAAAAGAACTGTAGCGACACCCCCCTTTGCTTTGTATATATATATAGATGGGGTATAAAGATAAGGACTTGTTTCACAAGACTTCTTTACATGCTTTCTACACAACTATAAAAAAAAAAAAAAAAAAGTTTTATTCTTGGTTGTACATCTAAATGCCATATATATTTTTAGATATTTTTATTTGGCTTGAAATTTTATTCATGGAAATTGAGCTATCCTCTCTAATTATTATAGCATAGATTGATATAGCTCAAAATTTCCCACATTTATTAAAATGCTAAATTAGTGTTTAATTCTTCTCTATTATGAGATAAGGGAGTTTTCATTATGTTTTCTTTTTCATGTGGATGTAGTAAGTTGCCCATAGTAGAGAGATCTTATTCACTACCATTTTAATTGAGAATTTTTTAGACTTCTTTAATTGTACAATCTTCTAGTTTTTGTGATTATACTTTAAAATTTGGAAGATTCGTTATCCATGGGTCTTCCTGGATGTTTGTTTTTGTGCTCTTGCCTACTTCCAATATGATACATTTCACTTGGATATCTCTTCCTTTAAGGATGCTTTTCCAAGCCCATGAATCATTTTGTCTTGCTTTTGCTTCTAGAAAATCTCATTTAGGAAAGTATACAAATTTTAATAATCTAATTCACAAGGCATTTGGGTTTATATAATTATCCAAGCTTATTTTGCTAATAGAGTTGTATTGAAAAAATGCAAATCCTTAAAGCCCACACCTCCCTCATATTTGTTTTTCCTCATTTCTATCTAATTTACTAAATTAATTTTACTTTCTTGTTTTTGATCTCACCAGAATCTTCTTTGTTTTGCATCTACTTGACTACAAATTCTTTTTGGGAACAAGAAACAAGACATTGCATACACTAAAATAGCCGAGAAAATTGATTTGATTAGTATTTCGTTTTGTACTTACATCTAAATAGGAAAAAATATTGATTTTATTTTTTTTCTATTGTAGGTGGGAGGCCTAGGTATTTTCCGGGATTTGGGCCTATTTTTTTATTACCTAGGATCACACCAATTCTGCTCCTTAATCTTGATTGGGGTTAGTTTTAGGGAATATAATCTTAGATTTGATTAAATTGGCTCTTTCCCCTTATGCTCTTTGGTATTTTCCTAGGATTTCACAAATCTGCCTAACTTCTTTTTCATCCACTTTGTTAGATGTAACAATTATTTGTGAAAAGGAGATGAGTTATTGAAGAAGCACTTCTCTTGATTTTGATTCTTTGAATGTCTCCTCTCCTTTCTTTTGGCATATAACTAAAATGTTGTAATGGAACAAAATCATTATTAAATCTAAAACATTAAGTTTCTCTTTGGTCTTTCCTTATGAGTAGGAGGTTCTTGTTCTTAAGGAGAGACAATGATCTCTTATGTATTTCTTTCGTGCTTAACACAATGCTACTCTAGATCAATAATTTCTTATCATATAATCTAAGTTCAACTGTCCCCCAAACACTCAAAGCCCCCACTACCACTCCCAAAAAAAAAAGAAAAAAGAATGAGGTCCCAATAATCCTTGCTTAGCACTTCTTTAAGTTTAACTTTACCTTAGCTAATTTTAGTTAAAAAGTTACAAAATACAAAAAGCGAACCAATCACTATCCATCCATTTATCCCCTCTTTATGTCTCATCATTTTCACAGTACTATAGGGAAATTAACAGTATAGTTTGTTCAAATGGAAAACCATAGGTATGCCTTAATAATTAGCTCAAGCACTTGAGCTTATTGCATGAACTAGAGAACCACAAACAACTGAGGCTGCCAATTGAGCTGGGCTAGCCCGAAGCCTAACATGCTTGGTTCAAAATTTGAGCGGGTTAGGCTATTGGTAGTTCAGGCTGGGCCAAGCTTAAGCTCTGATGCTAGGCCCAAAGTAATGTTTGAGCCAAGCTCAAGCAAGCCTTAGCCTAACCCTAAATACCCAGCCCGGCCTGAAGTATAATATAACATATTTATTATAAAATCTATTATATATAATATATAATAATACAAATTGATGGAATAAGTCAAGCAGCAAATGTTCATTTGAACACTTCTTTTATGGTTTTAGGCCTATACACCCCCTTTTTATGGGTACCTATTTTTTCATTTGAAAACTGTTTTTACAGTTTTAACCCTATACACCAAGCCTGTCTAGGACATACAAAATCATGGACAGATAATTTTATACTTTTAACCCTGTAGACATCACATGTCAACGGTCAACCCGTGGTGTGGTTAATTCAGACAGACTGAAACCCGTAGTATTATAATGGGTTGAGCTCAGGCTTATAGTATTGGGCTGAGTTCAGGCTCGGACCAAGCTTGGGTCCATGTTTTGTACTTTGGGCTAGGCTTAGCTTGGCCCAGCCCAACCCAATTGGCACCTTAGTCAGGTTAAAATCGCCCTAAGCTAATACCTGGGCATTACCATATAAGAACTGAATCCATTTTAAACCTGATGTCCATACAAAGTTCCAATTTTTCTTTCCTCACTTTTTTATTTTATTTTTGGAGAATGATTGTGTGTTGAAACATGCATATGTAAGCATGTTATTGATTGACACGTGATGTGTTTTTTGAATTTGATGTCTCTTTTTTGGCACCTAAACACTTTTTTGAACCCCTAACACAACATGTGTCAGCATATAATTCACCAAAAACACTACATGCACTTAATCATTAAAATCTTCTTTAGAGAAGGAGCCGGTCATCCTCTTTTCTCCTTCGAAGTGAGTTTTGAATAAGTTTGTTCGTAGAATCCGTCGCCACAATTGTGTACAATTTTACAGAATTCATTTTTAATTTTTTGATATTATTATTTTTCAGTGCCAAAAAATCTTACTAGAATGAGAAATGCGAAATTATTCTTAGAATACATTCCGATTTGTCAAACATAAAATTTTCATTATTTTGAATAATTAAAAATTAAAATGGGCAGAATTCATTTTTTGAATGGTTCTCAAACGGGACCTTATTTTTTCATTTGAAAACTGTTTTTACAGTTTTAATCTTATACACCAGACCTTTTGTACGTGGGGACACAGAGGGATAGATAAAATGGATGTAGATCCTTTACATTTTTGTATTTTTGGTACAACCTCCCCCTTCCATATATTGTTTTTGGTTAGAACCTTTTCCATCTTTTATTTATTAAGGCTATGGTTGGTTGCTTAGTTAAGTAAGGACAACAAAACTATTTTAGTATTTCACCGATGACAGCACCGTTCACATCATATCCAGTCTGAGTGACCCGATGTCTGGAAAAGGATATATTCATAATGACACAGATGTATATAGTCATTTTAATACTCTCCCTTGACCCATATGTAGATGTATTGACCTTAAATACCTAAGTCAAGCATGATCGGTGATGGTGTGTGATATCTGTTCATGATTCAAGCCAGTGATCTAGAAACTTTCAGCCAAGGGATGGTGCCTCGTAAACGCGCGCTTAACTTGCAGTCTGTCTCATCGGAAGAAGAGCGTTGTGACTTTGGGACTCGGGAGAGAGAGCGATAAATAGAATTAAAACACCCGTCAACCTCTTCAAGAAATTAAGTTGGGAAAGGAGTTTACAACTTTACTTAATAATGATCTCTCCTGGGAATCAAGCAAGAGAAGCAGATGCTTATAAGGCATCTCTTCTCGCCCTCTCACCCATTTTTTGTTTCTCTGTTAATATTCCTTGCCTCAAATATGGATATTTTTTGAGCGGTGTGTTAAATGTAGATTCTAAGTGAACGTATTCTTTCGTCAATCAAAGGGTAATTTTTTTTTTTTCGTTTGTTTTTCCTAAAAAATTCACAAAAATTTCATCTGCTTACAAATATATATTTGGGTCTCTCTGGTTAATGATACAATTTATTGGATCAAATTGTTTCAATTTTGCATCTATGACAGTAAGAAAGAAAAGAAAAGAAAGCAAAGAAATTCTCAAAGCTGCTAAAAGATTTTTTATTTCATTCCTTTGTCATGTCCTGGATCCGAATGTCGACATGTGACAGATAGGGAGTTCTTCAAGCCAATGTGTATCTCTAAAATAGAGAAAACGTGTCTTTATGGGTTTTCTTACCAAAATTTTGGTAACACCTCCTCGTAACTGGGACTCATGAAGACAAGTGTCCCATATCAAGAGGTTATAACACCTGATAGGCAACAGTTTATAGCAATATTCATCCATAGAAATAATTGCATGCGAACCATCTAACTATCTATATAGTAACCATTTTCATTCATAAGAGAATATATATACATGCCACCAAAATACATCATTGGTTGCCAATATAAGTACTAACCCAGTAACCATACAAAATGGGTTATACCCAAATACAAGGTGACTCATAAAGATACCTGAAATTGAGAGTACACAGAGCCATGCTAGACTAAGACAGTACATCCCTATATACACTATACACCAAAATAAAACTACAAAATACCTCGGAGATGACGAGTGTCACTAAAACTGTGGATCTGATCAGCCCGAAGTACCAAGAATGTCTCTGTCTGAAAAAGAATGGTGTAATCATGAGTGAGCTATACTAGCTCATAAGGGATCCTCATATCCCACAATTTATAGTATATACATACCCAACAATACAACAAGACAAGCATGCAACTCAACAACAACGACACCATAGTAATGATAGAATGTTAAGCAAGCTAAGCAGTGATATATAAACATAATCATCAAGTCTTAAGTATAAGTAATTTCTAACTCATCTCAAAGAGATCATTCTTCTAGATCATTATAACATGACAATTAATAAACATCATTTTTTATATAAAGATGCATAAAGAGCTAATATAAGTCTGCAAACTTGGCACTCTTAGGTGCTAACATCTCATCTGACTGATAGATTCATGCTAAGCAATATTAACCACATAGAAGTTGTGCAAATCAAGTCTCAAGCACTGTATAAGTGCATACTGCTAACTGAACCCGTTTAATGGTAGCCAACCACTAAACAGCTCTGACAAATCCGAGGATCCTAACTGTGTCTAAATACACAGGGAAGGCAATAACCATAAGTTATGCTCCGCGAACCCCACTTGATGATCTCCTTACAAGAAGTCACGTGGGCAGCTCCAGATAAATCGGAGGGTGTCTTCTGCGCCTCCCTATGCAGAGATAGGCTAACTCTGGTGCATCCATTAGGCCGCCCCAATCCTAGGCCTCACCCATGGAGTACCATGCAAAAGTATAATTCATTGGATTGCAAATATATATATGCAAGGCATGTCCACTTGGGCTGTTTTTAAAGGGTTAATATACCCTAAGAAGTGTATCGACAAAGGGAACAATCCCATTCCATAAAATTTAAATTCTCACAATACCAGTTTCTCAAAACCCCATTCTCATAGAGTACTACATGAAATTCTTTAAAGAGATACGCATGACACAAAAATAAATAGCACAATTAAGAGTCACTTCTTTCTATCTATTCCATTTTATGTTCTTCTACATTTAAGAACCAATAACAACTAATAATTGTAGAAATTGATATGCAAATAGTCTATAAGGACAAGAATAACAGATTATGCATTTTGTTAAATTCTATAATCGATAATTTCATGTAAAAATAGGTTTAGAAACCTTAACCCTACAAAATGGCTTAATTATTTTAGGTTAACCCTAAAGGTAAATCTACAGACAACCAGTTTACAGGCAACAATTAATTTATACTTCTTAAATAAAAAGAGAATACTTCTAACAGGTAATATATGTATTGTTCATCAAATATAACCTAAAAGAACCAACTGACAAGAAAAGAAAAGGCAAATCAAGCACACATCTCACTATAAATAGTGAAATATGAAGACCACTTACCGATC
>JAOXJP010229902.1:0-10870 GCA_025762735.1 Platanus orientalis | reverse complement strand
TAACCATATATCTAGTTTGTAAACTATAAACCATTGCTGCAAAACTTTGCACCCCATCTCGTAGTTGTACCCCAAAATCCATGATGCCTAACTTCACACTATCTTTCGTCATTGTCCACAATAGGCCCACAGGTGCGTAACTTCGTACTCTATTTCGAAGTTGAGCACCGGAAGTTCGCTTATGCATAAGTTGGCACCTTATTTCATAGATGTGCACTCTAAACCCACATGTTTGAAATTTCCTTACATATTTCAAAATTGTACATCTGAACTCACACATGCGTAACTTCATACCTTCTTTAATAGTGATGCACCAGAATCCACATGTGTGTAACTTCGAAACTAATTTCATTGTTATGCGTCAAATTTATACACATGCATCACATAGTACCAAATTTTGTAGTTTGGCACCATGACCCCTCAGGTGCCTAACTTAATTCCTAATTTCGGAGGTACGTTTAACATGTTTGCAGATGCGTAACTACGCACATTGTTTCGTTGTTATGCCCATACTCGTGTTTATCATCATACCATATATATCTAGGTTGTAAACTACAAACCATTGTTGCGAAACATTGAACCCTATCTCGTAGTTGTACACCAGAAGCCATGAGTTCCTAATTTGACACTATCTTTTGTCATTGTCCACAATAGGCCCATGGGTGCGTAACTTTGTACTCTATTTCAGAGTTCAGCACCGGAAATCCACTTAAGCGTAAGTTGGCACCTTTTTTCATAGATGTGTAATTCAAACTTTCTTTTGTCATTGTCCACAGTAGGCCCACAGGTACGTAACTTTGTACTCTATTTTGGAGTTGTGCACCAAAAGTCAGTTTACACGTAAGTTAGCACCTTGTTTGATAGTTGTGCACTCCAAGCCCACATGTTTAAAATTTCCTACCATATTTCAAAATTGTATATCTAAACTCACAAATGCATAACTTTGTACCTTCTTTAATAGTGGTGCACCACAATCCACATGTGCATAACTTCGTACCAAATTTCATTGTTATGCATCAAATTTCTACACGTGCGTCACATAGTCCCAAATTTTGTAGTTTGGCACCATGACCCCTTAGCTACCAAACTTAATTCCTAATTTTGGAGTTACGTTCGAAAAGTTTGCAAATGCGTAACTTCGCACATTGTTTCGTTGTTATACGCATACTCATGTTTAACATCACACCATAAATCTAGTTCGTAAACGTCAAGCCACTGTTGCGAAACTTTGAACCACATCTCGTAGTTGTACACCAAAAGCCATGAGTGCCTAACTTCACACTATCTTTTGTCATTGTCCAGAATGGGTACACAGGTGTGTAACTTCGTACTCTATTTTGGAGTTGTGCACCCGAAGTCCCCTTACGCGTATAATGGCACCTTTTTTGATAGTTGCACACTCCAAACCCACATGTTTGAAATTTTATACCTTATTTCGAAATTGTACATTTAGACTCACACATGCGTGACATCGTACCTTCTTTAATAGTGGTGCACCACAAACCACATGTGCATAACTTTGTACCTAATTTCATGGTTATGCGCCAAATTTATACACGAACGTCACATAGTACCAAATTTTATATTTTGGCACCACGACCCCTCTGGTGCCTAACTTAATTCCTAAATTTCGATTTACGCTCAACAAATTTGCAGGTTCGTAACATCGCACATTGTTTTATTGTGACGCGCATACTCGTGTTTGACATCAGATAATAAATCTAGGTTGTAAACAAGAAATCATTGTGGCAAAACTTTGAATCCCATTTCGTTGTTGTACCCCAAAAGCCATGGTGCCAACTTCACACTATCTTTTGTCATTGTCCACAATAAGCCCATGGGTGCGTAAAGTTGTACTTTATTTCGGAGTTGTACACCGGAAGTCCGCTTACGCATAAGTGGGCATCTTGTTTCATAGATGTACACGACAAACCCACACGTTGAAATTTCCTACCATATTTCAAAATTATACATCTAAACTCACACATGCGTAAATTCGTACCTTATTTAACGGTGGGGCACCACAATCCACATGTTCGTAACTTCATACCTAATTTCCTTGCTATGCGTCATATTTAGACACGTACGTAACATCCTACCAAATTCTTTTGTTTGGCGCCACGGCCCCTTGGGTGCGTAAAGTCATTCCTTATTTTGGAGTTATGTTCAACAAGTTTGCAGATGCGTAACATCGCACATTGTCTTGTTATGCGCATACTCCTGTTTAACATCAAACCATCAATCTAGGTTGTAAACTACAAACCACTATTGCGAAACTTTGAACCCCATCTTGTAGTTGTACACCGAAAGCCATGAGTGCCTAACATCACACTATCTATCGTCATTGTCCACAATAGACCCACGGGTGCGAAACTTCATACTCTATTTCGGAGTTGAGCACCAGAAGTCTGCCTACACGTAAGTTGGCACCTTGTTTCATTGATATGCATTCCAAACCCACACGTTTGAAATTTCCTTACATATTTCAAAAGTGTACATCTAAACTCACACATGCGTAACTTCATACCTTCTATAAGAGTGGCGCACCAGAATCCACATGTGCGTAACTTCAAACTTAATTTCATTGTTATGCGTCAAATTTATACACGTGCGTCACATAGTACCAAATTTTGTTGTATGGCACCACGACCCCTCAGGTGCTTAACTTAATTCCTAATTTCGGAGTTACATTCAACAAGTTTGCAGATGCATAACATTGCATATTGTTTAGTTGTTATGCGCATACTCGTGGTTTATGTCAGACCATTAATCTAGGTTGTAAACTACAAACCACTGTTGCGAAACTTTGAACCACATGTCGTAGTTGTACACCGAAAGTCATTAGTGCCTAACTTCACACTATCTTTGATCATTGTCCACAATAGGCCCACGGGTGCATAACTTCATTCTCTATTTCAGAGTTGAGCACCAGAAGTCCACTTACGCATAAGTTGGCACCTTGTTTCATAGATGTGCACAGCAAACCCACACGTTTGAAATTTCCATACATATTTAGTAATTGTACATCTAAACTCACACATGTGTAACTTTGTACCTTATTTAATGGTGATGCACCACAATCCACATGTGCATAACTTCGTACCTAATTTCCAGTTATGCGTCAAATGTAGACAAGTGCGTAACATTCTACCAAATTTACTGGTTTGGCGCCACGACCCCTTGGGTGCATAACGTCATTCCTAATTTTGGAGTTACGTTCAATAAGTTTCCAGATGTGTAACACTGCAGATTGTTTCATAGTTATGCGCATACTCATGTTTAATATCAAACTATAAATCTACATTGCAAAGTACTAACCATTGTTGCAAAACTTTGAACCCAATCATGTAGTCGTACACCAAAAGTCTTGAATGCCTAACTTCACACTATCTTTCGTCATTGTCCACAATATGCCCACAGGTGCATAACTTCGTACACTATTTCGGAGTTGTGCACTAGAAGTATGCTTACACGTAAGTTGGCACCTTGTTTGATAGTTGTGCACTCCAAACCCACACGTTTAAAATTTCCTACCATATTTCAAAATTGTACATCTAAACTCAAACATGCATAACTTCGTACGTTCTTTAATTGTGGTGCAGCACAATACACATGTTCGTAACTTCGTACCTAATTTCATTGTTATGCGTCAAATTTATACGTGTGTGTCACAAAGTACCAAATTTGTAGCTTGGCACCACGACCCCTTAGGTGCGTAAATTTTTTCCTAATTTTGTTGTTACGCACAACAAATTTATAGACGCGTAATTTCACAAATTTTTTTGTTGCTATGCGCATACTCGTGTTTGACATTAGACCATAAATCTAGGTTGTAAACTACAAAACACTGTTGCGAAACTTTGAACCGCATCATGTAGTTGTACACCAAAAGGCATGAGTGCCAAACTTCAGTGATCTTTCGTCATTGTCCACAATAGGCCCACAAGTGAGTAACTTCATAATCTATTTCGGAGTTGTGCACCGGAAGCCCGCTTACACATATGTTAGCACCTTGTCTGATAGTTGTGCACTCAAAACCAACACCTTTGAAATTTCCAACCATATTTCAAAAATGTACTTCTAAAATCACACATACGTAACTTCGTACCTTCTTTAATAGTGCTGCACTACAATCCACATTTGCATAAATTTGTACCTAATTTCATTATTATGCGTCAAATTTATACACGTGCGTCACATAGTACCAAATTTTGTACTTTGGCACCACGACCCCTCAAATGCCTAACTTAATTCCTAATTTCGGAGGTACGTTCAACAAGTTTGCAGATGCGTAACATTGCACATTGTTTCGTTGTTATACGGTTACTCATGTTTAACATCATACCATAAATCTAGGTTGTAAACTACAAACCACTGTTGCGAAACTTTGAACCCCATCTCATAGTTGTACACCAAAATCCATGAGTGCCTAACTTCACACTATCTTTGGTCATTGTCCACAATAGTCCCACGGTGCATAACTTCGTACTCTATTTTGGAGTCGTCCACCAGAAGTCCGCTTACGCGTAAGTTCGCACCTTGTTTGATAGTTGTGCACTCCAAACCCACACATTTAAAATTTCCTAACATATTTCAAAATTGTACATCTAAACTCACACATGCGTAACTTCGTACCTTCTTTAATTGTGGTGCACCACAATCCATATGTGCGTAACTTCATACCTAATGACATTCGTATGCATCAAATTTATACACGTGCGACACATAGTACTAAATTTTGTAGTTTGGCACCACGACCCCTCAGATGCCTAAATTCCTAATTTCGAAGGTACGTTCAATAAGTTTGCAGATGCATTGCATCAGACATTGTTTCGTTGTCATGTGCATACTCGTGTTTAACAACAGACCTTGAATCTAGGTTGTAAACTACAAACCACTGTTGCGAAACTTTGAACCCTATCTGATAGTTATACACCAAAAGGCATGAGTGCCTAACTTCACACTATCTTTCGTCACTATCGACAATAGCCCCATGGGTGCGTAACTTCGTACTCTATTTCGGAGTTGTGCACCGGAAGTCCGCTTACGCGTAATTTGGCACCTTATTTGATAGTTGCATTTTTATTTAAATTAAAACATCCTAGTTAGGCTACACCATAGCCCTAGCAAAAGAAATTAGTTCATAAGTAAAGGAATAAAAACCAAAAATTTAAACATGAACATTTAAGAAAATATAAAAAGAAAAACTCTATTTTGAAGCTTCAAAGGAGGAACTCGAGCAGCACCTCCTCTCCTTTTTCTTCATTACTTGACTATTTAGCTGGTTTAGTCCTCAAGCTTTACTCAATTCTTCTAAAATTAGCTCCAAAGCCATGTCATCAATCTTTTAGAAAATTTCAGCCAAGGAAATCTCCATTTTAGGCTCTTTTGCTTGAATTATTCATTTCCTATTCAATTTAAATAGAGTGAAGAATATTAAGATAAGAACTAATAAAACAAAGAGAAAAGAAGTAAAAAAGAAAGATTACAGGATATAAATGATGACAAAATATATGTATATCAATGCCTAACATCACACATTGTTTCGTTGTTATACGCATACTCGTGTTTAGCATCAGACCATTAATCTAGGTTGTAAACTACAAACCACTGTTGCAAAACTTTGCACCCCATCTCATAGTTGTACACCAAAAGTCATGAGTGCCTAACTTCACATTATCTTTGGACATTGTCCACAATAGGCCCACGGGTGCGTAACTTCGTTCCGTATTTCGGAGTTGAGCACTGGAAGTCCACTTACACGTAAGTTGGCACCTTGTTTCATAGATGTGGACTCCAAACCCACACGTTTTAAATTTCCTTACATATTTCAAAATTTTACATCTAAACTCACACATGCATAACTTCATACCTTATTTAATGGTGGTGCACCACAATCCACATGTGCGTAACTTCGTACCTAACTTCATTGTTATGCGTCAAATTTATACACGTGCTTCACATACTACCAAATTTTGTAGTTTGGCACCACGACCCCTCAGGTGGTTAACTTAATTCCTAATTTTAGAGTTATGTCAAACAAGTTTACAGATGCGTAACATCGCACATTGTTTCATTGTTATGTGTATACTCGTGTTTAATGACAGACCATGAATCTAGCTTGTAAACTATAAACCACTGTCAAGAAACCTTAAACCTCATCTCATAGTTATACACCAAAAGCTATGAGTGCCTAACTTCACACTATTTTTCATCATTGTCCACAACAGGCCCACAGGTGCATAACTTCGTAGTCTATTTCGGAGTTGTGCACCGGAAGTCCGCTTACGCGTAAGTTAGCACCTTGTTTGATAGTTGTGCACTCCAAAACCACACGTCTGAAATTTCCTTACATATTTTCGAAATTTTACATCTAAACTCACACATGCGTAACTTCATAACTTATTTAATGGTGGTGCACCATAATCCACAAGTGCGTAACTTCGTACGTAATTTCATTGTTCTCACATAGTACCAAATTTTGGAGTTTGGCACTGAGACCCCCCAAGTGCCTAAATTAATTCCTAATTTTGGAGTTACGTTCAACAAGTTTGCAAATGCGTAAAATCGCACATTGTTTTGTTGTTATGCCCATAGTCGTGTTTAGCATCTGACCATAAATCTAGGTTGCAAAATACAAACCATTGTTGTGAAACTTTGAACCTCATCTCGTAGTTGTACACCAAAAGCCATCAGTGCCTAACTTCAAACTATCTTTCGTCATTGTCCACAATAGGCCCATAGGTGCATAACTTTGTACTCTGTTTTGGAGTCGTGCACCGGAAGTCCGCTTATGCATAAGTTGGCAACTTGTTTGATAGTTGTTCACTCCAAACCCACACGTTTAAAATTACCTACCATATTTCAAAATTGTACATCTAGACTCAAATATGTGTAACTTCGTACCTACTTTAATTGTGGTGTAACACAATATACATATTCGTAACTTTGTACCTAATTTCATTGTTATGTGTCCAATATATACGCGTGCGTCACAAAGTACCAAATTTGTAGTTTGGCATCACAAAGTACCAATTTCACAAATTTTTTCGTTGTTATGTGCATACTCGTGTTTGACATCAGACCATAAATCTAGGTTGTAAACTACAGAGCACTGTTGAGAAACTTTGAACCGGATCACGTAGCTGTACACCAAACGTAGCTGTTCACACTATCTTTCGTCATTGTCCATAATAGAACCACAGGTGGGTAACTCCGTAATCTATTACGGAGTTGTCCACCGGAAGCCTGCTTACGCGTAAGTTAGCTCCTTGTTTGATAGTTGTGCACTCTAAACCAAAACGTTTGAAATTTCCAACCATATTTAAAAAATGTACATCTAAACTTACACATACGTAACTTCGTACCTTCTTTAATAGTGTTGCACCACAATCCACATTTGCATAACTTCATACCGAATTTCATTATTATGCGTCAAATTTATACACGTGCGTCACATAGTACCAAATTTTGTACTTTGGCACCATGACCCTCAAATGCCTAACTTAAATCCTAATTTTGAAGGTACGTTCAACAAGTTTCAGATGCGTAACATCACACATTGTTCGTTGTTATACAGTTACTAGTGTTTAACATCATACCATAAATCTAGGTTGTAAACTACAAACCATTGTTGCGAAACTTTGAACCCCATCCCGTAGTTATACACCAAAAGCCATGAGTGTCTAACTTCACACTATCTTTCGTCATTGTCCACAATAGGCCCACAGGTGGATAACTTCGTATTCTATTTTGGTGTCGTGCTTCAGAAGTCCGCTTACGCGTAAGTTGGCACCTTGTTTGATAGTTGTGCACTTCAAACCCACATGTTTAAAATTTACCAACATATTTAAAAATTGTACATCTAAACTCACACATGCGTAACTTCGTACCTTTTTTAATAGTGGTGCATCACAATCCACATGTGCGTAAGTTCATAACTAATTTCATTGTTATGCGTGAAATTTATACACGTGCGACACATAGTACCAAATTTTGTAGTTTCGCACCACGACCCCTCAGATGCCAAAATTCCTAATTTTGGAGGTACGTTCAACAAGTTTACAAATGCGTAGCATTGGACATTGTTTCGTTGTATGTGCATACTCGTGTTTAACGATAGACCATGAATCTAGGTTGTAAACTACAAACCACTGTTGCAAAACTTTAAACCCCATCTCATAGTTATACACCAAAAGCCATGAGTGCCTAACTTCTCACTATCTTTTGTCATTGTCCACAATAGGCCCACAGGTGCATAACTTCATACTCTATTTCGGAGTCAGGCCCCGGAAGTCCACTTACGTGTAAGTTGTTACCTTGTTTGATAGTTGAGCACTCCAAACCCATACGTTTAAAATTTCCTACCATATTTCAAAATTGCACATCTAAACTCAAACCGGCGTAACTTCGTACCTTCTTTAATTGTGGTGCTGCATAATACACATGTTCGTAACTTCGTACCTAATTTCGTTGTTATGCGTCAAGCTTGTACGCGTGCGTCACAAAGTACCAAATTTGTAATTTGGCACCACGACTCCTCAGATGAGTAAAATTTTTCCTAATTTTGCAGTTATGCTCGACAAATTTGCAAACGCGTAATTTCTCAAATTTTTTTGTTGTTATGCGCATACTTGTGTTTGACATCAGACCATAAATCTAGGTTGTAAACTACAAAGCACTGTTATGAAACTTTGACCCGCATCACGTAGTTGTACACCAAAAGTCATGAGTGCCAAACTTCACACTATCTGTCGTCATTGTCCATAATAAGGCCACAGGTGGGTAACTTCGTAATCTATTTTGGAGTTGTGCACCGGAAGCTCGTTTATGCGTAAGTTAGCACCTTGTTTGATAGTTGTGCACTCTAAACGAACACGTTTGAAATTTTCAACCATATTTCAAAATTGTACATCTAAACTCACACATACGTAACTCCGTACCTTCTTTAACAGTGCTGCACCACAATCCACATGTGTGGAACTTCATACCTAATTTCATTGTTATGCATCAAATGTACACGTGCGTCACATAGTAACAAATTTTGTAGTTTGGCACCACAACCCCTCAAGTGCCTAACTTAATTGCTAATTTTGGAGTTACGTTCAACAAGTTTGCAGATGCATAACATCACACATTGTTTCGTTGTTGTACGCATACTCGTGTTTGACATCAGACCATAAATCTAGGTTGTAAACTAAAAAGCACTATTACGAAACTTTGAACCGCATCACGTAGTTGTATACCAAAAGTCATGAGTGCCAAACTTCACACTATCTTTCGTCATTGTCCACAGTAGGCCCACAGGTGGGTAACTTAATAATCTATTTTGGAGTTCTGCACCAGAAGCCTGCTTTTGCGTAAGTTAGCAACTTGTTTGATAGTTGTGCACTCTAAACCAACATGTTTGAAATTTCCAACCATATTTCAAAAATGTACATCTAAACTCACACATACGTAACTTCGTACATTTTTAATAGTGCTGCACCACAATCCACATGTGCGTAACTTCGTACCTAATTTCATTGTTATGCGTCAAATTTATACACGTGCAACACATAGTACCAAATTTTGTCTTTCGGCATCACGACCCCTCAGGTGCCCAGCTTAATCCCTAATTTTGGAGTTACGTTCAACAAGTTTGCAGAAGCGTAATTTCGCACATTGTTTCATTGTTATATCATTCTCGTGTTTAACATCACACCATAAGTCTAGGTTTTAAACTACAAATCACTATTCTGAAACTTTGAATCCCGTCTCGTAGGTGTACACCAAAAGCCATGAGTGCCTAATTTCACACTATCTTTCGTCATTGTCCACAATAGGCCCACAGGTGTATAACTTCGTACTCTATTTCAGAGTTGTGCACCGAAAGTCCGTTTACGCGTAAGTTGGCACCTTGTTTGATAGTTGTGCATTCCAAAACCACACCTTTAAAATTTCCTACCACATTTCAAAATTCTACATCTAAACTCAAACATGCATAAGTTTCATACCTTCTTTAATTATGGTGCAGCATAATACACATGTTCGTAACTTCGTACCTAATTTCATTGTTATGCATCAAATTTACATGCGTGCGTCACAAAGTTCCAAAATTTGTAGTTTGGCACAACGACCCCTCAGGTGCGTAAATTCTTTCCTAATTTTGGAGTTACGCTCAATAAATTTATAGATGCATAATTTCGCAAATTTTTCCGTTGTTATGTGCAAGCTCGTGTTTAACATCAGACCATAAATCTAGGTTATAAACTACAAAGCACTGTTGCTAAACATTGAACCCCATCTCGTAGTTGTACACCAAAAGCCATGAGTTCTTAACTTCACACTATCTTTTATCATTGTCCACAATAGGGCCACAGGTGCATAACTTCGTAATCTATTTCGGAGTTGTGCATTGGAATTCCGCTTACACGTAGGTTGGCACCTTGGTTGATTTGTGCACTCCAAATGCACACATTTGTAATTTTCTACCATATTTCAAAATTTTACATCTAAACTCACAAATGCGTAACATCGTACCTTCTTTAGTAGTGATGCACCACAATCCACATGTGTGTAACTTCGTGCCAAATTCCATTGTTATGCGTTAAATTTATACACGTGCGTCACATGGTACCAAATTTTATAGTTTGGCACCACGACCCCTCAGGTGCGTAACTTCATTCAAAATTTTGGAGTTGCTTCCAACAAGTTTGTAGATGCGTAACATCGCACATTGTTTCGTTGTTATTCTCATACTCGTGTTTAACATCTGAATGTAGATTGTAAACTACAAACCACTATTGCAAAAGTTTGAACCCCATCTCGTAGTTGTACACCAAAAGCCATGAGTGCCTAACTTCACACTATCTTTCGTCATTGTCCACAA
>JAOXJP010229901.1:0-10870 GCA_025762735.1 Platanus orientalis | reverse complement strand
ATATATATATATATATATATATATATATATATATATATATATAGGCATATCACATTATCACTCTCAAGGGTGTGGGGATGTCAAGGTCCAATCCATCTACTTACTCTTTACGTTGTACATGAGTCACAACACTCAGCTACTCAAAGAGGGAAAGAAAAGCTGAAAAGAAGGAAGAAGGGGAAACTAAAATCCTAACTTCTTGTACCTAGGCTCATCCTTTTTGTTTCTTTGAATTTTACATGAAACTCTTACTCAATGAAGAGAGCAAAAGACAAGGGAGGAAAGAGAATTGAAAACCTTAACCTACCACTATAAAAAAGAAGAGAAAACCCTAATAGTGTTATCCTAATAGTCAATATGTTTTATTTAGGTTTCATAGCTCAGTTCTTCTATAATCTTTCCTTTCTTGATCTGTTTACCATTTCTATTCAGAGATTGGTTTAGGCTTGTAAGTAAGCATGTTTGCGGGAAGTATCTGTATTTCATATTCGATATTCAGTTAAGTATACGCATACAAATGAGGATCCTATTTCAAATATGTGCTACATATTCATATTCGTATACGATATTTGGTAAAGTAAACAGATGCAAATATGGATGAACCTATATTCGCTTCATATTCTGTCTATTTACATCTCTACTATTGTTTAGTCTAAAAGTACCCTACAAAATACACCGAAGTCAACCAAACAAAGAGCTAAATTCCTTTCAATCAATTTAATTGGAGCCACACAAAACCATGCAAGCGAATTAAAGGAAGTGATGGCCGTTAGCTGATTTATTGAGTTTGTTCGCCATTAATTATTGCCAACAAACACGGTTTGAAGTTGCTCCCCAGCTCATCCTTGTTGAGAGTCTAGATAATCTACCGCAAAGCAAGGACTACTCCTATCTGTCCAGTCACAATACATGAAAAAGCATTTTGGAAAAGGATCTTCCACACCTGCATTTGCTTGTGAGGACATGGAAGAACAGGCAAATTGGATGTAGGAGATCCTTTTCCAGTTGTGAAACATGACTTTCTATTAAGAAAAAATTTATTTTCTCACACTTTTTTGCAGTTTCTATCAAAATCTTTGCAAACGGACAAAGCTTGTAGGTTTCTGGTTGGTTTCCCAAAGAAAAATTTAGAGTTCCTTGGCATCCTTGGTATCATTGTAGCACTATGGTTCGAGGACTCTCACTTGTGGAGAGTCTCCTAATTGCAGTCGCCTGAGCCCCCTTTAGGACAATGAACTCAGTCACAAGATTTTAGATTTGGGCTTTGAGCATCTCAATGGGCGTTCTTACTGTTGCTACCCAACCCACAACATTCCTCTGCTGAGAAAATTATTTTCAAGTTGTTTGGTTGCCATGAACCAAAAACCCTCAATTTTCAAAATATTCTCACATACCTAAATATTTTCTCGTCTGCTTCCATATCATTTTCACACAACTCTTGCCTAAATATCATCCCTTTCACATGAAAATTGTAAGACGTCTTTTTTTTCTTGACAACCAAGCAGCCATAGAAAAAGAATAGGAAATTACAGATTTTTCTTTTCTTGTGTGATTTTCTATTCAATTCTAGGCAACCAGACAAGGCCATTGATCGTTACTAATTCATTGAATTGAGGAATAAATCTGGCAAGGAAAAAAAATCATATTAAAGAAGAGGGTTGATGCAACACGACAAAATCCATGCTCATACTTGATTTTCATTTTAATCTTCAATTCCAATTACATATACCTATTTTGTTTCTTTCTTTTTTTTGGGTAAAGAGCTAAAGCTTGTTATATGTTAAGTCACCCACCTATTATGTTTTAGGTAACTATTCCAGACTCTTAAGATGTTTTCTTTAACCACAAGGGTTGCCAAGGCATGTATAGCTTTATTGTAAGGTCTCAGGGCAAAGGAGATTTAGATATTATGACAAATTGGCAAAACTTTTTCCAATTATATTATTAGAACTCAGATTTAAGACATTTTTACATTAAATTTGGTTGCAGGTTAGATTCCTAACCCATAATTATATGCAGAAAAATAAGTATGCATTCTTCTATCAAAGTTCTAAGACATTTGAAGTAGTACCTATATTGTACCAGCCACTTTTCTGTTACAAGTTAGTGATATTTAACCTAGGATATCTGTTGACTATTACTTAAACTAACATAAGTATCAAGGCATTAGTGATCAATTTATAAGATTTTTACCAGAAGTATAGCATGATTAAGGTAATAAATATGAATTATCAAGGCAGTTGGAAAATATCTCAATTCCAGTAAAGTTGTCAATTGGGCCAGGCTAACCCAAAGCCTGACATTTCTGGCCCAAAAAATAATCGGGTTGGACCAACCTAATTCCAGGTTGGACTGAGTTTGGATCCAACTTTTTAGTTCAAAGTTTTATTCGGCCTGAGTTCAAGCAAGTTTCAAGTTTAGTCTGAAGCCTAGCCCGAACTAGTTAGCAAATAATTATTTTATTTATTTGTTGATATTAAGTCTATATATATATAATTTTTTGGATCCATACAGTTTTAACAATTTATTATCAACAAATAGTTCAAGTATCAACTGTTAAAAAAAAAAAA
This sequence comes from Platanus orientalis, assembly GCA_025762735.1. Taxonomy (NCBI): domain Eukaryota; kingdom Viridiplantae; phylum Streptophyta; class Magnoliopsida; order Proteales; family Platanaceae; genus Platanus; species Platanus orientalis. Next base: position 8,300 of record JAOXJP010229901.1, on the reverse strand, counting down.
AAACCTATATAATTTGCATTTAGGGGCAATTATGAGCCCAAAATCAACCCAATATAAGAACAAAGTTTCAATATGGGCAGCCTGAATACAGCCAGAAGCCCTTTTATGGGCTGAGTTTGGGCCCAACTTTTAAGCCCAAAGTCTTATTTGGGTTGAGTTTGGACAAAGGTAAAACATTTCAGGCTGGGCTTGGGCAGACGTCAGCCCGGCTCATCCCTAAATGCTAAACAAGAGATCTCAATGGCAATTAAGTCGAATGGTTGTTTACTACTCTATGGTTGTTTAGCACATACATATGAAAACCGTTGTAAAACATCTTTCATTGGCTTGCTAATTTCTCTGCAAAAAAGATGATTGTGACATAGTCCTTCAACGAGAGTGGTTTTGAGGCTGAATCCCGTACAGTGGTATCATACTGTGACCATGGTCCGACCATCTATAACTAAAGTGGTCCTAAATTTTAAAAGTAAAAATAAAAAATCTTATGACTGCCTTTTTTCCAGTCCAGATCCTATGTAGTTAATTAGAGTTCATTAACAGATCCAACTGTTCTTAAAATGCGATACATATAAATAAAGTTTCCAGGTGATCAGCTGTTGCTTTTTGTAGTATGAACAATTAAAAAAGGAAAGCCTAATGTTAACGATGAGTGATCTGCTGTAGTTTTTTGGTAGCATGACAAAAATCCTAAGCTTTTTTGTTCATGCAACAAAAAGCTAGATCATGTATCAAAAAAAAACTAAGCCAATTTTGGGAGAAATATTTAAATTTTTGTATAAGTATGTAATAGGGGCAGCAATTCGTGTTAGTAGGTCCGGTTTATATCATATTGGGTTAAGGATATGCAATTACATGCATCAACTCAAACGCAAACCCATTTATTAATTGTGTCAAACCAAATTGACCCACTTATCGTAAACTCTAAAAACCTGTTAATTTCGTAGTGAGTTTGGATTCATAGGTTGAGTGAGTAGGGGTGGCAATTCATGTTGGTGGGTCATGTTCGTGTTGTGTTGTGTTAAGGATATATGACTATATGGGTCAACCTTAATACAACCCATATATTAATCATGGCAAAGTGAGTTTGAAACACGATTACACAAGGGAAAAGGTGTTCTGTCCAGGATTTGGTGTTTAGGATGGTGTCCAGGACACCAGAGCAGCCATATAGAATGAAATGCATATTTCATAATAAAAAAAATGTATCACCTATCCATTTTATTCTATATGATGTCCCCTGGTGTCTTGGACAGAGTTCATGTTGGATTCACAGGTCGTCTCAATTATTGCCACCCTCGGTATGCCCGTGACCTAAGTCAATATGGCATCAGAGCAGACACATGAATGCCAAAAAAGTAATTCATAATTTTTGGGGATGCTTTTCCCTTTTCGACACTGATGTGTCGGCCCCTTATGCCATATTGACCTTGATTGACCTAAGGTGTTCGTACGTTTTCCTTTGGGCTTAGAATGTAAACATTCGTTACACGTTAATGTAGTTTAACTTACTGCAGAGGATCTGACTCTTCGTCTGCTCGGGCAAGGGCATTTCATGGGCTTGCCCCGAGAGTGGAGTTGCTAGACAATGATCCCTGTGCTAAGTGGGGGCTCCGACTCCTCTGGTGTCTGGTCTACGAGTTCCAACGAGTCGGGGTTAGTGTGAAACAACGGACTCAGTTCAGTGCTTTCCGAGTTCAAGTGAGTTGAGGAGAAATCCCGTCCGCCTGAATTTGATGGTCGAGGTAACCCTGGTATGCTCTATTCTACTCCAAATTCAATCCTTGTTTCTTCAATGCCTAAAAAGAGGGATTAAATTTTGTAAAAAGATTGACATTTCTGATTCAAAATTTCTGTTCTCAATTCAAAACCCTAAGTAGAGATTCTGTTCGATCGGATCTGTTAAACCTGGCTTCCGATATCTGGAAACGGTTGTTCCCGCCACGAGGCAGAAGGTCTGCTGCGATCATCCCTTACGTCGGCGTCGATCGAGGAAGTAATTCTGGAATGGATTTGAATGTGTTCAAGTTCTGCTCTGCCCTTAGAGTTCTCGGCTATTTCATGATTCTCCTCGTCGTGGCAATAATTGCAGTGTCTTATTATGCTGTTGTTGTTATCACTTGGGGCCCTCAGCTGCTTCACGATGGCCACCGATCGGCTCTCTCCTTTTCCATAGTCGCTTTGTTTCACGTTCTGGTAATTTTATACTTTTAAAGTTCTTTTTTTTAGTTCCATTTTTATATTTATTTTTCATTTAAAGTATCAATGAACTACTCCTTTTTACTTCATTTTTTCACCAGACTTTCTAGTAAATGTCAAAGATTAAGGATGTTGGATATTAGTCTGTGTCTGATTTGTATTACTGCATTTGATCTCAAATCATACACAGCACTTTAGATTGCAGATTCTTGATAAAAAGAAGCCTGTGGTATTAGTTTGAGTTCATGTTAGATCCATTGATTACTTGTCATCTGAATATTTTTTAAGTTGAGGGAGTTTGGAAAAAGGACTATCTCAACTCTGCTCTTTCATGTTGACAAAGAATTTGGCTGTGTTATGTCTCATTGTCAAATTCAAGATTGGAAACAATGTTGATTTGGTCTTCCTAAGACTTTGTAAACTATGAATTAATAATCTTAGACTAAGCATAAAAAAATTAATTATCTTGGACTAGCCAACTTATGTTGACACTATTTGCAATGGCCTCTGTGTTAGGGTTTTACATTTGACTTTGTCTTGTAGGCTAATGGTTTTAATGAGTCGAGCCCTTTGCAAAAAGTATTTTTCATAACTAATTATGGTGATTTTATCTGTTCAATTATAAGTTCATAGTGAACAAACAGTCTTCTAATTCAGATCAAGCTACCTGTTGATTGAACAGTAAAATATGAACTATCACACTACATAAGATGGGATTTTAAGGGACAATGCACACATACAAAAATGCAATACTCTTTAAGAACTTGCACCCTATATTCACAAATGTTTGTGCAGGCTCGTAACATGATTGGATTGATTTGAACATTAGATCCTAAAACTCTCTTGGTTGTGTCAAAAAGGTGAAATGCACACGTGTGCGATTTATGTCATACATTATGGGATATGTTTCGAGATATTTTAATTCATATAGAAATGTATAATCAGCACTGTCATGATTTGTATTCTAATCTTAATAACCTCTAATAGTGTATTAAAAATAGTAGGGACAGTCACTGTCCCACAGGAAATAATTGGTAATATATATTTTCCGATAATTTATACAAAATCCTAGACATGCAATGGAGATATAAACTATTAGAATGTCCGGCTGGCTTCCTTTTATTGACTAGAATATTGCATTTCCTCATAAATTATGTAATACAATAGTTATGGAGCTTAAAGAAATTTATAGAAGAAAAAGCAATGGGAAGGCTTTGACTTGGGTTGAAGTAGTGAGGAGAGACATGGTGGCTTGTGACATAATGGCAGATATGTGGAATGATGGAATAGGATTCGTGAAGCCGACCCCGAGTGGTTGGGGTAAGGCTTTGTTGTTGTTGTTGTGTAGTAGGAAAGAACAACACAAAAGTTATTAATTTAGATAATAAAATAAATGAAATGTATTTATTTGACATTCTATTTCATATATACATAATATTAGATTCAGATAATTTTTTATTTTTTATTTTATGTATCAAAATTTCCTCTATATTCTAATTCCTGGTATATTTTGTTTATAGTCATTTTTTCAGGGAAAAATGGTATTTTCTGGCCTAATATTGTTATATCTGGCAAGATGCTAACTTCTTTATGGTAAAAATGTGCATTAGCAAAACAGTTTATATTATAAAATACCATATATACTACTAAAACCTTTAATATTTGATACAAAACAACTCCACCAAGAGTATAAATTATTAGATTTCTGAAACTGATGCACATGAGAAGGAGAGATGTGATAAATATATATATTTTTTCTATATGGAAAATTTGGCATTTTTCTGAAGACAGTTTCAAAAGTGGCTAAATTTCAGAAAATGGAGTATTATTGTTACAAACCTTAAAATCAAATGAAAAATTTTTAAGTCATGCTTTGTTTGAAAGACAACTTTTCATTAGTTTTGTTTTATGAGTGTAGATTAGGAGTTTAGAATTTCTATCACATAGGCTATATGTTATGGTTGGGTACTGTAGCTCAGTTTCATATGTCTCCCTCTGATGCCGACTCAAACTCTAACAATGATCGAAATTGAAGCTAAATATAAGGTCTCCAACTGAGTCCATTTTTTGGCGAGGAGGCTCTTTACATATGGATGGTGGAATCTGTTATGCATATAGTGGCTGAATAAACCAATCATAAAGTAGGGGAGGGGGGGTAGGGGTACGATTGAGTCTTCGTCTGACTATATGTAGTATTAGTGTCATGTGAAGTTGAAGAAGAACTCCCACGCTTATGTCGACAATGTTGATCGCACACTCCTTGTATCCATATATGACTATGAGGCTAAGGCATCACTCTTAGAAGATCTAGACACTGGCAATGACACTGCATTAAAGGAAGATGATACATTGTTTGTCATCATTTGTTGCCTATACGATTTATAGTATTGACCATCAATCTCAAAGTAGTACCATATCCTCCATATTGTGTCTATCCATCATGATGTTGGGTAAGTGCAGGCACCTTAGAGTTAGACCCGCCACCCCTCTCTCGAGGTCGACTACCATGGGATATATTGATGAGGACATAGAAGCCTAGATGGGACTTATACATAAGGTTCGTAGGGGCCACTTGCAAGGATTATGAAAGTCTACAATGAATACTTCAAGGGAGAAGACTTTTGCTTCGATTTGGAGCAAATTTGGAGCTTTTGGGAGTAACTTGCCATTTTGGAGGCAAGGTGAGACCCACATATGGCCTTGGTGGGGTCTACACATAAAGAGGAGTAAGGAGGAACTTGAGAGCATTGTAGAAGTGTTTGGTTTTGTTTTAGAGAGGTCTAGTAATGAGTTCATTAGTTTATTTTATGTTTTTTTCTTAGTTATTAGAGTAGGATATAAATGGGTATTTTAGTTTTTTTTTATATAGGACAAAGTTGTAAATAGCTTCAAAATATGGTTTTTGCATTAAGAAATCTCTTTCACATGATTTTTTTTGGGGGGGGGATATCTTTGTGTTTGATGGCTAGGATTAAATTAGGGGGGGTTAGCATATAAAACAGCTCCCATGTTTTATACGTGTTTTTTATTGAATATTTGAATCAAATTTTGAAACCAAATTGCTCTCCTCTTCTCCAAATGGTTGAAAGTGTCTCTTCATCAAGTTTTATCTAAACTTGATCATAGGTTGATGATTTTCAAGGGACGATTGGTGATTTTCCTCAACGTATCTATCCCTTATCTCTTTATCTCTTCTTCTACTTTATCATTTTTTTTCTTCTTTGCAAATTTTTTGGTTTTGTTAAGATTCTTATTACCATCGTCCATTAATCAACTCTATAAGCTACCATCACTATAAATCCATCTCCATATTCTCTCATACCACTTCTATGCCTATCACATTACCTCAGTTCATAACTCACCTTTATCCTTTTAATTGATCTTCTCTTGTACTGCATCATGTATCCTGCATGGCAATGTAGGGATTGTCATACCCTGTGAAATTGCAAGGGGTAGAAGAGCTAGCTCTGCCTCCACCCTCATCCTCATCCATGTCAATGACACTAGCTACATCACCATCATCAGAATCATCAGAACTTTATTCATCTGCCTCATCACTATCTAGTATCGCCTGTGTTGGCATCGTTGTATGCTCTTGGGGCTGGACCTGGACCACATCATCTCTCGCATCTATTGCACCACCAACATCTGATCCTAGATTTAAAAAGAATGAGTACACCTCCCTATAACTCATTAAAATCCTAGTCTCCACCTATACCCTCAACTGTAGTAGCCGTAACTACCTACTACAGTCTTCCCTCAATCCAATCCATTAAGTACTAACTCTTCCCCTTTATGGATCCAACTATCCAGTATGTCATCAATTACAAAGATGTAGTTGAGGTCGATGGGATTGTAATAGTCAGCATCTTGTTGTCTTTTGAATAAATTTCGAATCTTTAAGCGCATGTTGTAATGCATGTATACAAATTTATACAAGTTTGACATCTTCAATTTATTTGTAGGCCTCGAATTTACAAGAGAGAATGTACTCCAATTTCTCTCACACTCATAAAAAGATGTCTGTATAAGGTGCACTATCTCCATATAAGTCTCATCACTCATCTGTAATAAAAAAGATTGAAAATGTTAAATTTATAAAAAATTCAACACTTAATTGTAAGAACTTATATATTTATTGGTATACATACATGGTTGACAATTCTTTATAGCAAACTTTGAGAGATTTGACTTAAATCCTTCCCCGCTCATGAATTTATTCAACTACAGACAATATTTAAATTTTTATGTTAGAATGGTAGGTTCCATCTGAAAATAAACATATGAACATGTATGCTATGATTCCAATCAAAACTAACAAATTATGTACGTCTCTCATTACAACTTCTTGTTCAACTTTCTTCCTTTTAAGTCTTTGTATTACTACTTTTATTCTTTTAATTATGTCTGTCTTCATTCTTTTATATATATATATATATCAACAACAAACAACTATAAACAATTAAATATTACCTATTGTATGTAAATCGTTGTAGAGTTGATTATTCTACTTTGCATCAATAATCTTGATATAACTTTTATGATTACCTCTGGTTTCTATGGATTTTTTTGCCCTATCTATTGTCTTATAGAGGCATAGTGGGCTTGTTATCTTGATCCACAATCTTTAGAACCATTATAAGAGACTCCATGATGCATCCAACATATATTTATATACTTTTTCTACACTCGATTTCTTTTTACTATCTTTACCTCCGATATACCCTAGAAATATGTATCTAGAGGTTTTCCAAAGCCACATGATCTGTGGTAAATCAAGTGATCCCTGAGTGCAGTAAGTCACAATCCTGTGTGTGATTGTTCCTTGTATGATTAACCACCTATGCACTGTTTTTTTTTTTTGGATAATTAACGACTTTATTAAAAAAAGGAGCAAAACAACATAGGCCACACGGGCCTACACTGGAAAGTCTGGAATTACATTGGATCTAACAATACACCCAAGACCAGATCCCCATTTAGCTGACATGTACGCTTGTCCGCCAACCCATTTTGAGACTTGGGGACCTAACCCAACTTAATATTCAATAAGTGCACCAGATCTATAATTTCATGAATAAGGTTTGCATGTTTCCAATGACCCGACGAGCCACCCAACCACCACCATGGAATCGCCTTCAATCAATGACCCATGCAAATTAAGGTGATGAATTTCCTGAAGCCCCATAAGGAGTCCCACTACCTCCGCTTTAGTAGAATCGGCTATACCATTACCAATAGGACCCGCAATGATTCTGACAATCTCCCTAAGAGAGTCCCAAATGATAGCCAAAACCACTTAGACTCGGGTTGCCCAAAGACGGCCCATCGAAATTAAGCTTAAAGACCCCAAGAGGGGGAGGAATCCACCTTAAAGAATGACTCTTTACCCTTGAAGAGCCAATGGAAATGCAAGTCTTCCAGTCACAAACAAAATCGACCAGAGGATACCTTTGAAACTCTTTAGTCACAAATAATTAACCCCCACCTCACGAATAATAGAGTCAATGAACTCCTTGAAAAGTTTATGCTTTTCTTCAAAGATTCTTAAGCTACTCTCTCTCCATAAATTCCATTACACCGCATGGCAAAGGCATCCCCAAAAGAGCTTACCTTTCTCCCCCATCCCACTAACACTCCATAAAGCAAAAGGTCTACAAGATATCGGCATCATGGTATCAAATATCTCAAAATATCTTAAATATCTTCCAACATATGTCCATATCTACTAGGACCGACATGATATATTCCTATACTCACACAAAACATTAAATGTATTATAAAATTTCATTTTTTGGTTAACATGATGTACGATGTCAGTGTGTTTGTGTGAATATTCCCTTTTCATAATATATTATTACCTAATATCGATATTGTGTTGTTATGATAAAAAATTATATGAAAAACGATAAATTTCAAAGAAAGTAAAATGAGGAAGAGGAAGAAGTTGAAGATAAGAAAGAAGAAAAGGAAGAGAATCTACTTGTTCTCTTATGCTTATATAGTTAGATTATAATATTTTTGTCAACCATTATGTATACATGTGTATTTTTAAAGAATATTAAAATACAAGTGTACTAAAATAAGCTATCATTCCTAATGAA
>JAOXJP010229900.1:0-10870 GCA_025762735.1 Platanus orientalis | reverse complement strand
CCACACGTCTCAAAGTGAGGGGCCCCCTACTGCATGCAAGGGACATGTTAGGGGCACTTTAGGGGGTGCACCAAATTCTGAGGGCATCATCAGATAACAACATAATGCTGCTGGGAGGATTCAACCCTACCCTCTCTTGATAATGTCATGCCACAACCAATCTCCAGTGAAAAGGTGTCTAACGCCAATTAAGCTTCAATTTTGCACTGACACTTGCTTAAAAAAAAGTGAAAAGACATTTTTTATCATGTGTTTAAAGATGTAGTTCACTCTTTCATCACGTGTCAATACACAATTGGTGCTTGATGTTGAGATTCTTTTAAATAAGAAAGAAATCAGGGTTCCTACAAACCCCTTTTCCCATATTAGGGTTGCCACAAACTCTCTTCCCATTTTGCTGAACAACCCTTTCTCCCATATAAATAGCCAGAATGAACCAAAGAATGTGACTTTGGTATTAGAGTTTTCTCAAAAAATGAGGAAGGAATTAAGAGAGGAGCTGCTGTTTGTGTGATTCCCAGAGATTGTCCTTGATGATGAAGAAGAAGATGACACCATTCTATTAAGTTATTTATCTTCGTAATCTTTTTTTTCTTCTTTTTTCTTTCTTTATATGCATATGTTCTTGAACTAGGCTCTCTTCTTTGAGACAAGCACAACTATTAGATCATGAAACCAAGGTTTATTGCATCTGCACTCTTTATCGAGGGAGATCACTTGATTCAACTTAACAATATCATTTTGAGATTCGGTATTCTCCTTGAATGAAATCACATTAATCTCTTTAATGATTTATTTTTTAGAAAACCATTTTACAACCGCTGAGGATTTGGTAGGACAACTTAGAGATGGAATGACATCAAGGTTGACACGTCAATGACAAAAAGTGAAAAACATCTCCAAAAAAGTGTATATCACTCTTTCGACACTGATGTGTGAGCCCTAATGTCATTCCAACTTTAGTCACTCTCTAAGTTGTCGTACATAATCCCTGCTCGTTATGCTATCGTAAGCCATGAGACTTTTAATCTTTAAGAATACAACGAGGTTTCATTCTTCTCTGCTGGAAAATACAAATCCATAAAGAGACAATGGTTCTACCCAAGCTAGATTGTATCCTGGATTTAGCTTAGCTGCAATCCCTTGCACATTATTGGAAGGCCTCAACTATCTTCAAGAAACGTGACAATGGTACAATTTATGCTCGAATGAATCGGTTAATTATATAAACCATAAAACTAGAGAAAGATAAAGAACTTTGGAAAAACTAGAAATTCACAACTGGATAAGTGAGCCGCAACTGAATTTGTTGATCATGATGAAATTAGTGATTCGCGATTGTGCACATGAGTCTCAACTAACTAGAACTCCACGATTGACTTCAAAATTTGTGACTGAATTGGTTCGGCGATAGAACTTCAATCTACGAGTGACTCGTGATTGAACATAACATTCAAAGACCGATTGGTGTGTCACAAATAAAGTAGATTCTCGCGAATGAAGAGATTCGTGAATGACCAAAGGTCTTGCAAACAAATCACACAAGCATAATGATAATTCATAAAACATATATGGATTAATCAAGATTAATTTTTATTTCCACCAAGATTAACAATTGATCGATGTTGGACACCTTTTTGCTAGAGATGATCCCAAATAACCCAGGTTAGGGGCATTAACATTAGGGGTTGCAATGTTTGACACAACCCATAAACCCGACACAAAATTAACGGGTTAGGGTTTACTGTAATTGTGTTTCAGGCATAGTTTAAGAACCGGACCGGCCATCAAACTAGCAAGGTGGATGGTTTAGATCCAACCGGGTTCAACCAAAGGTTTACATGGTCTAACCATGGTTTGCTTCACATAAGTAAAATGTAATAAAATACCAAAAAAAATACAAAAAAACATAATGCATTAGAAGGCTTATGACCTTGTTTTTAATTTGTAGACATACCAACAAATGTAATAAAATACTAAAAAATAATGGAAAGTGGAATTGAAATTTGGAAAGGCATATTTCTAATTTTTTTTCTTTTTAATTTGCTAAAAAAAATGAAAACCAATTGGTTATATTAGAACTGGGCTAGTAAAAAACCGACCGATTTTCATTGGTTTTGTGAATTTTATGTAGTTTTTGGCAGATTACGATTTTGAGCTTCTATAGAACCGTATAAGTTGTTGGTTCAAGTTTAACCGGGTCCAACCGTCTGGTCTGGTCTCAAAACTATGGTTTCAGGTCAAAGAAAACAGACCTGCTTTTACACAATTAATAAATGGGTTGTGTCTGGGCTACCCATATAGTCATATACCCTTAACTTGACACAACACGAACCCCCATCAACATGAATTGGTACCCCAAGGTCACATGACTGGTTAACCCAACACGAACTTGACATGAATCTAGGGGGTTAGTATTTACTGTAATCATGCTTTAGGCCAATGCGGGTCAACCCACTTTAACACTATTAATAAATGGGTCATGTTCGGGTTGACCAATATAGTCTTATACCCTTAACTAGACACAACATGAGCCCAACTTGCCAACACTAATTTCCACCCCTAATTGGCATTCGTTTCCTTCCTACACAATTTATTTAGTTTGGATTCATAGAATTGGAATTAGCCTTGGAATTCCAATTCTACGGAATTGAAAACTGCAAAATTAAATTATGTGGATTCAAAATTCTATACATACATACATAATTAGAATTCAGAAATCTCAATTCCACAATTTGGATGCACAAATATTCAAAAATCTCAACCAACATCATTTTGTTTGCTCTCTACCTAGTGGGTTGCCTTGATATTCTATGGCCCATCACCAAGGATTCCCAAGCCCTGCGAGTTAGGAGTTGAAGCCTTACATTCGTCATGCTTGGGCATTTGTATGGCCTTCAATTCTTTGATAATTGTTGTGAAGACATTATGTCTACTTTTGTCGAGATTTTAATACAGTTTATCCACTATGAGGATCACTTGGGGAGAGAAACTATCTATATCTTTTTTATTTTTTTTTAACTCTTTCCATAAGCTAACATGTGCTAAATTTTCTACTTAGGGACATTTTGATCAATTAATAAAAGAACATAGGACTTTCTAGGTACTTTGTGTTAAAAAAAGCTCCTCATAACGGCTTGAGGGAGGGTATTTTTGTCATTTGAATAGACTTGAATCATAGCTAACATGAGCTAGATTTTTCACTTAGGGTATTTTGGTCAATTAATAGAAGAACAAAGGGGATTTTGGGTACTTTGTGTTAATAAAAACCCCTCACAATTGCTTGAGGGAGGAGGGCATTTTAGTCATTTGAATAGACATGAAGCATAACTAACATGAGCTAGATTTTCCACTCAAGGGCATTCTGTTCAATTAAAAAATGAATAGAGGGAATTTTGGGTATTTTGTGTTAAAAAATTTAAAAAAAAAAACTCCTTACAATTTCTTAGTAGAGGAGTACATTTTATTCATTTGAATAGACCTAAACATAATTAACATGAGCTAGATTTTCCACTTAGAGGCATTTTGGTCAACTAATAAAATAATAGAGGGTATGTTGAGTAATTTGTGTTAAAAAACTTCTTACAGTTACTTGCGAGAAGAGGCCAGTTTAGTCATTTGAATATACCTGAAGTATAACTAACATTGGCTAAAATTTCCACCTAGGGGCATTTTGGTTAATTAATAAAATAACAAAGGGAATTTTGGGTACTTCGTGTGTTAAAAAAACTCACAATTTGACTAAACCTAAAGCATTAGTGACAGAATTTTGGTCACATGTCATTTCGTAAAAAAAAAAAATGGAAATAACAGCCTATGGGTAGTTATTTCAATTCTATTGATTTGGGGCTTCAACCTTGCATTCTAATTCCATGGGAATTTGACCTAAATTCATTTTAAAATCGACCCCAAACAACGAAAATGGATTTGGGTACCCCAGTTCCATTCCTAATCTTCCAATTCCCTAAATCCAAATGCACCCTTAATGTAACTAAATCCATCCCATTGAACCATTTTTATTCTTCTTTGGTAATAACTCATTAACAGGTTGTCAAGTACAAAGAGGCAACATGTATTAGTTCTTATCTTATTAGTTGATGATCTATGTAAGGCCATCATTTAATACCCCTATTAACAAATACAAAATGCTTGTTGTTCTTGGCCTTTTCTTCACTTCATCTGTTTTTTATCCAAGTTTCTTTATGTTTCCAACTAAAAATAAGGGATTTCTATGTAAACACTCTTAATGGATGTCATAGAGCGGATTTGGGGCACCCATAATTTTCCAAATATCTTATGCTAGGAAATTAATATGGTCTCACCCCAAAGATTGCTTGAGTGAAAAGATCAACCTTGTTAGTTGGTTCTCAACCATTTGCTGTATAGTTATTTTTGCAGATTTCGCTACAAAATTTTCTAACCATCCAATAAACAAATGTGATCTCACAATCAATTGTTTTATCCTGATAAGTAACAAAAGTAATTCAATAAGACTAGTCTTAGGTGGCACTGTCCATAAATTCATATTGAAACATATAATCATAGTTACCAAGTCAGTATTGAAATGACACTCTATGAGGCCCTTTATGGGAGGAGTTGTAGATCTCTTCTTTATTGGTACGAGGTTGGTGAAAGAAGAATATTGGGACCTGAGTTGGTTCAGCAAATAACAAAAAATGTAATCATTATTAGGAAACGTCTTCATACTGCTTAGAGTCTATAGAAATGTTATGCATACAAACATAGGAGGAAACTTGAATTCCAAGTTGGGGATCACATGTTCTTAAAAGTTTCTCCTATCAAAGGTGTCACTTATTTTGGAAAGAAAATCAAACTCAATCCCAGATTCATTAGGCCTTTTGAGATTTTAAGTCGCATTGGTGAAGTTGCCTATGAGCTAGCCTTATCTCCCAGGCTATTTGGAGTACACAATGTGTTCCATATGTACATGCTCCAAAAATACATGCAAGACCAATCCCATGTTATTGAGTATGAGTCTATCCAGTTGAATAAATAATTATATTATGAGGAGCACCCTCTTTAGATTGTGGCTTGGAAATAACACATCTTGCGTTCTAACCATGTTCCGCTCGTGAGAGTGTTATAGCAACATCATGACCTCGATGAGGCAACATGGGAACGTGATGATATGATTTAGCAAAAATACTCAGAGCTATTCACTTTAAGTATGTAAATTTCATGGACAAAATTATTTTTTTAGGGGGATAGATTGTAAGATCCCTAACGTAATTTTCCCTTTATATAGGGGCAGTTTAGGGAATAAAAGGGAAAAGAAGTAAAACTATAAAAAAAAAAAAAAGGATTTTACATCCCATTTCGTGAAAATGTTGAGAATGAACGAAAAGAGGAAAATGGGAGCAGGAGAACCATAGTGAAAAATGAAAGAAGAAAAGGGGAAAAAAGAGAAGAAGAAAAAGAGGGGTTTTGCTAAATCCTTACAATTAAGCTCAATAACCAAGTAAGTGGTTCTTACGTTCTCCAATTTATAGTGGGTTGTGTGATTTTGATTGTTTTCCATTCCTTATATGTTGAATATTCTAGATTATTCTTACTTTAAATTGATGAATAATCTATGTTCTAGGTGTCAGAAGTGTTTTTGAGTTCAAATATAAGCAAATTAGATTATTGTATGATAATGTCCCATTAGGGTTTGGAAATTGTGTTTGAATATTTATGTGAAGGCTATAAATAAAATTATGTTTGTCCAAATTATAATTAGGGAGTTGTTTTGTATAAAAAAAATCCTTGTCAAAGTGCACATGTTTGATTCATTATTGTTAGAGGATAAAAAATTAGGTGGATGCTCCTGGATCTGGTTTATAGTCATGTAGACAAACTTACCATTCTTATTTATTTTATTTTTTGAATTTTAAATGTTGTGATGAGAACAAAACCAATATTATCTCTAATACATGCTGAATGAAATGGATAAAAATGATTTCTTTATTGTTTTCTCTGTTTTGAATAAAATATAATTATTTCCATGGGATTCCATACTGTTGTCCATAATAACAGGGCTTTGACAGTTTGATATTATTCAATTTTAAATTATATTGAAGGTAATTTCTTGTTGAGTTTGGGTCATATGTTGGCCCATTGTTGAGACATTACATGGGGCATATTAACCTCTATAAGCCAACCCCAAAGCGAGCATGTATTGCATAATTAATCTTGTTGTATAATGGATATCTTTTCATATGGATTCAACTGATGTCCTAATAAAAATTTAATTAAAAAAATTAGAGAGTCTTTAGACTTCATGTTGTATTCTATATGCTTCACATCTTGTGGAATGATTAATTTGGGAATAACTTTCTTTATTTGTATGGTCAGACATTATGATTTAATATGTTGTTTCCATCATTAAATTCACATATATTAGTGTGGCTTATTGATGTGAATGGGAATTGATTTCCTAAATTCCCATGATTTGGTAATTATGTGTATTATATTTTTGGAACTGCATCGCATGCATGATTATTGTTAACAATACAGCTTATCAACAATACCTTCACTTATGGGTACTTGGGATTCCATGGTAAGATATAATATAGTTGTAAATGAGATTCCACTCATTAAGTGAATCTCCTAGAGAGAGATGTCTTGCATTAAGGGAAGATTCATACTTTGGATAGTACTCCATGGGTGAGGCTTGGGGTCGGGATGGCCTGGTGGACGCATTAGAGTTAACTTATCCATGCATAGTGAGGTGTAGAAACAACCCCCAGATTTATCCGGAGCTACCTAAGTGACTCCTTGTGAAGAGATCACCAAGTGGGGTTCATGAGACATAACTTATAGTTATTGCATTTCCTTTGTATTGAGGCACAGAAGGGATCATCGGATTTATTCAGAGTTGTCCAAGTGGTTAGCCACCACCAAGCGAGATTCAGATAGCAGTTATGTGCTTATATAGTGCTTGAGACATGGTTCACACAACTCTTATGTGGTTAACATTGCTTAAAATTGATCTACAAGTTAGATGAGGTTTTAACACTGGGGGCGCCAAGTTTGTAAACATTTATTAGCATTTCTTGCATCTTCATATAAAATGGTGTCTATTATCTACCATGTTTGAGATATCTTGTTGTTGATGTATTCCTATTAGACTATGAGTTTATACTCTTTAGATGAGTTCATGTGACATGGTATGATGATTTATTGGAATGAGTTCATTGTGATGAGTTACAACTTGCTTATGATTAAGATTTTAATAATCATGCCTTCATGTAATTGTTTAGCTTATTTTATGCTCTGTCATTGAACTATCATTGTTACTTGTTGAGTTTCATGTATTTATGTCATATTATATTGCTGGTGTGTGTGTGTACTATAAATTATGGAATGTGAGAATTTCTTATGAGTTAATGTAACTCACTCATGATATACTATTTTTTTTTCTAGATAAAGACATTTATAGTGCTTTAGGTAGAGTAGATTATCAGATTTGGTATTACTTGCTAGTACTGAGATATACTATACTTTTATTTTTATGTGTAGTGTACATAGGAGTGTACAACTTGGTCTAGAGTGGCTCGGTGTACTTATTTCCCTTTATGTATCTATCTTGGGTCCACATGTGTTTTGAGTTATAGTGTATTTTGTATTGTTACGGGGTCAAACCTTATTTTAGGCGAACAATAATGTATAAGTGATCATTTTGGGGACATGTATGTATATATTTTTCATTTTCTTAAATGAATGAATAGTTGCCATGTAGACAGTTTATGGATGGTTTGATGTTGTATGGAAAATGAAACTTGTTATAAATTTTGTCTATTATATGATATCTCCTTATTTGATATAGGACATTTGTTCCCATGGGTCTTAGTTATGGGGGTATTACAGAAATTTTGGCAGGAAAACCTATAGAGACATGTTTCCCTAAAATTAAGAGGTGATCATAGGCTTGAGAATTCCTTTACTTGTCACATGTCAGCATTCAATCACCAATCAGATCCAGGGAATGACAAAAGTTGATATCATATCAGGGTTAGTGTTTAATTGTTTTAGGGTGGCAATTCATGTTGGTGGGTCATGTCGAGTTAAGATAAACCAACCATTTGGATAAACCCGAACCCAACCCATTTTGTTACGGAGAATGATTGTCTATGTTGACATAGACATCTATAAGCGTGCTAGTAATTGACAGATGATGGGTTTTTGAATTTGGTGTCTCTTTTGGAACACTAGCCTTTTCATCTGAACACTTTATTTTGGGCGCTTTTAACTCTAAAAACAACATGTGTCGACTTACCATTCACCATCCATACTACAAACACTTTTTCATCACAAAACATTTTCTTCCTTTTATTAATCGTGTCAAAAGACTCAAAACCCTCAACCCTAACATGACCTATTTATTAAACATGTAACACGATATGACCCATGTAACGTATTTAATAAAAATGTTATATTGGGTTGACACAAACAAGACCCATTTCAACTCATTTAATAAATGGATCATGTTGGGTAAACACGAATTCTTGACCAAAAAATTGATCTGATAGACATACTTTCATGTTTTAGGCTTCCTCCTATATGTACATGTGTATTTACCAATATAATCATTAATATTGTTTTAGTCACTCAATTCTGTATATAAAATGCAAATTTATATTGGATAAAAATGTCATTTAATTATTAATAAGTCAAGTTAACCCAACATGAATAATTAACTGGATCAATTCGGGTTGATTATAAGTTAGGCAGATCAACATGAATTTTATCCATTTATTAACCCAACAAAAGTTCTAGGATGAAAAAGTGACTATAGTAACTATGGTAAATTATAATTTGACACGTGTTGTTTTAGGGGTTAAAAACGTTAAAAAAATGTTCAGCTGAAAAGTAGGTGTCCAAAAAGAGACACCAAATTCAAAAATACATCTTTGTCAATCAATGGTACACCTACGGATGTAGCTAAGCAGATTGACCCATTTTGATCCGAATAGGATTACAGTATACCTTAACCGTTAATTTCGTGTGTTAAAGGTCTGTAGGTCATGTGAAACATTGCCACCCGTATTTTATTATAAACAAATAGCTCCCAATATCTAATTATATTTTTAGGAATCAAGTTGTTCAATATTCTCTAATTCATATATACTAAAGTAAAGGGTTGCTGAGTTGGACAATCTAAATGAATTTTATTATAATTTTTAAAGAATGACACATGGATAATCGCACTTTTTTTCTCCTATTTTATCTTTTCCACAATTCTACCCACTATATTTATTTCTTTTAGTTGGTTTCTCAAACTGTTTCCAAAACATAACACGGTATACAAGAAATTTAAAATTTGAACTTGGATAGGAATTTTCATAAAGTGTCATGCTCTAGACTTAAAAAGCGGGCCCATTCTCCTAAAAAATTACTCCCCTACGTTTCCCTCTCCAACTCCTCTCTCTCTCTCTCTCTCTCTCTCTCTCTCTCTCTCTCTCTCTGTGTGTGTGGTTAATACTCCACTATCTATGTGTTTTCCTCTTCCTCGGATCAGGTACCCCTGTGAGCACGGGTCATCTGCTATCTACTAAGTAGTGATAATAAAATTTCTATTTATCCTTAGATTTTTGGTATATGTGCATAATATTATTAATTTAAATAGTTTAAACAAATAAACTATTTAAAAAAAGTTCCTACGTTTTATTCCTTTTTTGGTAAAGGAAGTAAGAATTATGAAGAAAATGTTATGTGATAACGAAGTGTTTGTAGTGTTTATGGTGACTTATAAGCTGATACACGTTGTACTGAGGGTAAAAGCATTCAAAAAAGTGTTCACGTGAAACCGAATTCAAAAACACATCAATCAATGGCACACCTACAGAGGCCTGTGTCAACACAGACAATCATTCTCTTAAGAATCATAATGATGACGAAGAAACACGAGGATGATCATCCCCAATGGTATCCCTAAGCAACTCAGGAAGATCTTTAAAAAACAGGAGATTGCATGAGAGCAAGAGAAGTTTCCAGTGCATGAGCTGCACCATTTGCTTTCCTACTTACATGGTTATAGTGAATAAAGCCAAAAGAAGAATGAAAACAGTCCCTGCCCTGGTGGTACCATCACCATTACATCCCTCCGTCACTCCTTAACCTTCATTTTGATTGGTTAAATCAATCTCCAACAACGACAGATTAATCAATAGCTGACTTTGATCTTAAAGATGTTTGGATCCATTGCAAAAAGGTTACAATTAAAGACATGTTAGCTGCATTGTAGTTATCCATAAAACAAAATAGGGAAAAAAATTTGGTTACTGCACTTCAACGTCCAAACAATCGTGTCAAATTTAGATAAAAATACAATTGCAAATCATTACATGCCCACGCATTTGACAAATTCCAAATCATGACATTGTTAATGTGACAAAATCCAACAACGTCAACACACTAGTGGTTCAAAAAGAATTCAGATATGCTGAAATTGGTATTTCAACAAGTTGTTCAAATATCGAACCTAAACGCACCACGTGTATGATGAGATTTAGTTCCTTAAATAACTTACTAACACTTTTCTAAAAACTATTGTTTTTTATTTTATTTTAGAATTCCATTTCCCACTTTTGCTCAACTAGAAATAAAAAAAAAAGAAAAAAAGAAAAAAAAAAAGGAGGAGAATTAGGCATCTCACCTACACATTCGTTTCCATTGAAGTATCAATGTAACTTCAATCTTTATTGTTATTTTCATTTTTAATTTTTTGCCCTTTTGCATCATCAATTGGAGCCGGGATTTGGTACAACAACGTAGAAAGTACCTAAAGTTGGAATGACATTAGGGCTGACACATCAGAGCCAAAAAAGTGATATACATTTTTTTGGGGATGTTTTTCACTTTTTGGCAC
>JAOXJP010229899.1:0-10870 GCA_025762735.1 Platanus orientalis | reverse complement strand
TTCAACGCTGATGTGTCCGACCCTGACAAAGAGCAGTGATGAGCGTTTGTTAAGGGAAGCGCTCATAAACCAATCCCGAGCAAGGGTGGTGTTCATGTCACAATGATCCAAGCCCTTGACCATCTTAAAAGGCCGACTTGGGCCACAAATGGCCCAACACTGTTTTTGTTGGTGCTCATAGGAAGCAATGTTTAACACCAGAACTGAATGCATAACACCCAACACTTTACAAGCTTACTAAATTCACTTTATGTAATTCTTAGCTTCCTCAGAGTGCTACATCGGGTGGGAATGCTAATGGGCCAAAGCCAGGCCATGTTTATGGTAACCTACGCATGGCCTAGTCTTAAATGGGCCTGAATTTCAGTCCAAGACCAGTCAGTTAATAAAATTCAAAACCAGACCTTGCCCATCAAGCTAGCTTTACATGTATCAGGTCAAACACCAGCCATTATGCTTAAGTTTGAAATTCAAAAACAACACAAATAACTATTTACTAGGACTCCCTGCAACCATGGTTTTAAACATGTCTAGGATTTTCACTATGGAGTTGAGAGGCCACACAAGAGGAATGAAATATTCAATTATGCTTATTCCTATGTGGGGAATGTTATCAAAAGATGTCTTAGCTTGCCTTTACCCTAAAATTGATGGTTCCTTATAAGTTTCAGACACAGATGCTCATTGTTATTGCTGTAAATACCGTGCACACTTATCCAATAAGAAGTTTCAAGAAATTGGTGATTTAAGTGTGGTTTTGATAATACCGATAACGATGATGAAGTTGGGTCCAATCAAATACACAAGAAATCCCAAATTATGTTTGAGTAATACATTGTCTTATAAGTGTGGTTTTGATAATATAATGTCCCAAGTATGAACAATCGTATATATTATCACAATTTTCATATGTGTAAGGTTTTTTTTTGGTTGGTAAACTCCTGAGTAAGGTCTCATCAATAGGATTCTAACTTTAGACTCTAACAAGCAACTTCTAAGGGTAGGATAGTAAAACGGGATTCTAGATCTTGACAATCATTTTTCAAGATTCGATTATGAGAATCCATAATCAGAATTAACAACCAATTTTTTATAATCTGCACCAAACACCCTCCTTTTAGCAAAATATACCGCCAATGTCAAAATGATTCTAACTTTCTTGTGTGAGATAGGAAAAAAGATTTATTCATAATATATGCAATTTTTTGTGTAAATCCTTTAACAAAAAATGTCTTTAAAGCTTTCGAACTTCCCTTTTCAAATCTGCTTTTAGAGTCTTTTCTTTGTTTGAGGACCCATATGAACCAAATTTGCTTAACTACTTTAATTAGTAGATAAATTTTAGTAAGAAAATGATTGAAACGATACCGGGTTCAGATGACACAATACCTAATTGAAGTTGAAGTTGGATTAGAATAATTTTATTAGTGAACCCCACCACAGATTCCAATATGACTCTAGTAAGCAATGGTCTCATAGAATCAGTTCCCATTTCAACAAGTGTGGTACCACTTTTAGTCGAAACCTTCAAAACCTCCCTTGCCAAATCATTCACCAGATCTGGAGGGTTTGTCTAATTGCAGCCAACGATAAATATCCAAACACCCACTATTGATAGGTAGATCCAAAATCCCTGCTAATCTTTAGCTGATAGAGTCAATAACAAAACCAAGGCTGGTAGCCCAAATTGTTGTCTTAAGGAAAGATGCACAACCATGATTGAGGCCATATATTCTGCCAACCCTTCTTACCTTTATTCTTGCTTCCCTGTACCGATTTTCATATTAATATATATAGAAAAAAAAATTCTATCCAAACAATTTTTTATGTGTTCATTTGAGATGAAATCGTCTACATGTCAAAATCACCCTACAGTCCAAACAGACTTTTCACAGTCACTTTTGTGGTTGACTTGACACCCTCAAGAATTGAATTTTAAATTTCAGGCAAATCACAACCATTTTTGTGACTATGATGTGACCGTTCGGATTGTGGAGGGATTTGGAGCTGTAGACTATTTCCTCGGTGGTCACTCTAATTAGCGAAAGCTTATGCATCTCAAAGCTTAGAGCACAAGTTATTTATCAAAGAGGTTTAAGAGCCTAGATCTTAGACAAATGCACCATAATAATAATAAGGCCATCTTCAAGGTGGGGAGAAGGCTAGATAAGGCTATCAATTGAGTCAGGCTGGCCCAAAGCCTGAAATGCCCGGCCCGAGAAAATAATCAGGTTGGACCAACCTAATTTTGGGCTGGGCTGAGTTTGGGCTCAACTTTTAGGCCCAGAGTTTTATTCGGGCTGAGTTTGGGTAGGCTTAAGTTCAGTCTGAGGCCCAACCCAAGCTAGTTAACAAATATTTTTATATTGATATTAGGTCTATATTTTGTTTATTCTTTTTGGATTCATATATTTTTAACAAATTTACTATCATCAAATAGTTCAAGTGTAAAGTGTTCAAAACAACCCACATAATATTCATTTAGGGGTAATTATGGGTCTAAAATCAGCTCAAAATTTAAGAAAAGAGTTTTAATTCAGGTGGCCCAAACTCAACCTGAAACCTGTTGTTTTAAAACAAGCTGAGTTCAGGCCCAACTTTAAGGCCCGAAGTTTTATTCCGGCTCGAGTTAAACATTTCGGGCTGAGTTTGGGCAAACCTCGGCTTGGTTCACCCCTCCTGATTGATAGCCCTATGGCTAGAATTTTGAAAGCCAGATATTTCCCTCATTCTTTTTCTTTTTGGGCAAAAGTCCATCAATGTTTCTTAGACTTGGAGGGGCGGAGACATCCTCTACGACACGGAGTGTGTTGCCATTCAGTTCAAGATAGATTATCCAAAATAGAGGGGATTTTTAAATTTGAGAGACATGTTCACTATTTTTGGCCAACATGTCATGCACTGAATGGTAGTGCATAGCACCGCACTCAGTTTGTGTCGATCCAGACTCTAGAGGGGAATGCTCAAATGTCACTCCACTACTTAAAAATGATATGTTGATTGGTGGGTTTAGTTTTCCTACAGCAATCAACCCAACTCGAAATGAAATTATTATATGTCCATTTGTAAAAAAAAAAAAAAAAAAAAAAAAAAAAAAAAAAAAAAAAAAAAGAGAAGATGAAAAGAAATCTAGAGTTAAAAATGGCCAACCATTTTATAACCAATCCTTAGCCCAACCCTATCCAGAACTAGGGTGTCAATGAGTCAAGCTTTGCCCAACTCACCTCAGGCTTATAACACAAGGACTAGGCACAGGCTCATCATAAGCTTGAGACGCTGAACTAGGCTTAGCTCACCAAACTCAAGGTTATGACTCAGGCCCTAATCTTTAAGCCCAAAAATCCATGAGCCAAACCTGCTCCAAAAAGGTTACAGATAGAACTAGTTGAAATAAGCCCAACAACCAATATAATAGCAAGCTATTTCTATATAAATCATGTATAAATATATATAATGTATCTAATATTTGGATGATTCTGGCACCACCTAGGGTAGTCCTTTAAATTTATCTATTCAGTCGATTCTATCCTCCCACATGGTATTAAATGACATACCTTACCCCTTTTGTATGTGAATCAGCTCTTCCCCTATTCTTTAAATGTGATTTGGCAAGGGCAATATGATTAAACTCTCAATTTATTTCAAACCAGATTCAAAGAAGACTCCAAACATCAATTAGTGTACAATTTATGGATGAATTAAAATACATTTGTCTTATCTAGATCGAGAAAATAGATTTATTGGCCAAACATGCTTGCTACTTTAGTTAGGCTGGCCCAAATCCCATTTAAAAATAGAAAAGCTAAGGATAATTTAGGTCCATTTAGGTCCAAATAAATTACAATGCAGTGTTATCTTTTATATATATAATGGAAGAGAAGGTCACCAGCATCGCTAAGGAGGGAGAGAGGGATTGTGGGAGAAAAAGAGATTTATAGATTGTGGTAGGGCTATCAATTGGGCTGGGTTGGGCTAGGCAGGGGTCAACCCCAGCCTAGCCTAAGGTATAAAACCCCAGCCCGAGCCTAAATTCAATTCGAGTCTGGCCCATTGTAATTATTTGGACTTCGGGCTGAGTTCAAGCAACCTAAAATAGAGTGGAGACATAAATACAAAAATGTTATGTCCTCAACTACTTAACCAAAATGATGTTTGTTGGTAAATGTTATAAATTTATTTGTTTTATTCTAACAACCAAACCCTTTTACATTTTTATCATCCAAATTGGTAGAAGTTTCAGAGCTTTAATAGCAATTTTTTTTGCCATCCAAATTAATCCAATGAAAAACATTAATCAAAAAATCATTTTTTAGGGCTTCAAGCTGGTTCATATTTTATTCACTTCAAGTCAGGTTAGGCCGAGCATCAGGCTGAGATAACTTAGGCCCAAGCCCAGCCTGAAAATTACTTCGGACTTAATATTTGGGCCCGAGCTTGGCCTAACCCAAAAACTCAACCTGCCTAGCCTGCCCAATTTTTGGGCCGGTCAAGTCGAGCTATGGGCCAACCCAGCCTAATTGACAGCCCTAGATTGTGGGCAGGAGATAGCTAAAAAAAGTAGAAGTAACCAAACAATATAATCATAAAATGTTTTAAAGAATAATAAAGAATGAAAATAATGACAAAAATATAAATGAAATTAACACATATTAAGATTAAAAGTTAAATAAATTCTGAAAATACAAACAATCTATTAATTGACATATATTACAATTCAATGCATATACATTTTAAAAATATTGTGCTAATTTAGTTAGTTACCTTATATTAATGTTTTTTTGGTAGAGGTACATTATGTTAATTTAACAAACTAGCAAAAACGCATACATATTTTAGCTATGACAATAAGCATTATTTGTTTAGCATCATTATAGAATCATTTACTTCTCTTATGGATTAAGAGCATCAATATAGCAATATCAACCTTTATCCATGATGCGAGAGGACCATGTTATCATATCCTATAATTGTAATTTTTCATATTATCTATTCATATCTATTAAGGATGATTACGTCACTTATCATATGCTAGTCAATGTATTTTGCTAATTTTGATTGTATGACTAGTTTGAAATTTAGGGTTTTTAATATTTGAGGTGTCTGAGAAAAGAAAACGAAAAAGGGAAGGTTGGTAGGAGGGTTTATGGGAGCTTTATATACTAAGGGTTTCCAAAGGTATATTAAAAACATGTTTTTTAAAAATAAAATAAAATAAAGTGGTTGGTTTTAAAAACACAGGTGGTTCTTAGAAAGTAGAATAGTTTGCAAAAACACACCAATTAGATGTAGGTTTGGTGTAGTCTAATTTTAAGGCTACAAAGAATTGAATAGATGTATGGTTAAGGTTTTACCTAATTTGACCATCAGTTTGATCTAGTTCTCAAAACTTATCTTCACTACATAGTTTTGATATAAAAAATTTGAGTTTGTCCTCTATCCGAACCTAAATCTCATGATCAATTTCAAAACTACACAATTGGATAAGGGAATACAAACCTTCTCCAAGGGGATAATTTAGAGGACCAAACTCAAGAGACCCACAAAACGGTTTAACAATGGGACCTTTCAGCACCTAGCTAGTTTAAAGTTTCTACAAATGGAGGATTTGTGAGGGATGAAAATTTGGGTAGGATAGAATTGTTATTAGAGATGCTAACAAAAGCTATCTTGTAGGAAGAGTAGGTTGGTGATGCATATCATCATCACCAATATTGATACTAGTTGGAGTACAAATATGCAAACTATCAACAAGTAGAATTGTTATAAAAGCAAAGAATTTTTTAAATATACCTTGAATGCCTAATCATTTGGACAAAGATTTAGATTCATCAAAATGTCCTTCATAAAAGAAGCACTTTTTAAACATAAGATAAGAATCAATTTTATTTGGTTGGAATTTCGAATCAAAGTCTTGTAATAGGCTCTCTTTCATAAATTCCAAAAGTAATAGGGATCATATGGTTCAACCACAACATATCAAAATCAAGGACACCATAACCTCCCTTGGCTTATGATTGTAGAGTTTCTTAACTAATGCTTAGATGGCTCAACTAGGGGATCTAGAACTTAATACATGGCTCTCAGTTATAACCTATTTTAATAGAGGAACTAGAATGTTCTTACACAAACAGTCAAAAAAAAAAACCCATACTGAGAAAGAAAAAACTTTTCTAGATTCCTATAAACAATTAGTTTTGTATATTTGTTTGCATTTCAAATTTCCCAAAACATGGCATCTTTAGTTGTTGCCATGCTTTCTCTCAACTAGTGCCCCATCACAGGCCTTGCATTAATGCATAGAAAAGAAAACTCATTTTAAAAACTATATGAAGAATTTAATTATACAAAAAAAAAAAGAACAACTTGGGACCTCCTAATCATGCTAAAGAGCAAGGACCATAATCCACCAAGGGCATGGGATTTATTTTTCCTTCCTATATGTGGGAGCTACTTTAACAAGTACCAACGAATAACAACTATGACATTAAAGTAGTGTCATGCCACTCATGTTACATGCTAATAACAAGAAAACAAACTAACATACTTGGTGGTAAATGGTTATATATACATCTAGCATGAACATTAGAAAAAGAGTAGTTCAAATTACTCCTTAGTTTTGTTTAACTCTTAGGAATAAAAATCTAAGGCCAATTAGGAATGGGAAAGGGAATGAGGTTGAGAGCTTAGGAACCTAATCCAGGCATGCCGATACAAGGATGTGTATTGTTGAGTCTGATATACTCAATATCTCTAATATGTTGTATAAACAATTAATTTTATTGCATGAAATTATGTTTCAAATTACCTATTCAATTTGTTGAATGGTTTATTGTTTTATATGGGTGTCACACTTCTCTAGATTTGGGAATATGAATCTGTTAATTACAACTCCTGAAATCTCTCTGAGGCTTCTATATATATCTGAATGATCCTAAGGGGGTGAATAGGATCTCTTTTAGTTTTAACTAATTCAATTACTTAGCTCGTCTAACTTAAGATCATACTTTATTTTACTTAATTTGATTCTAACGAGTTTGACTAGTTAGCACATGAATCAACATAATAAATTATTTAAAATAGATTTGCAATAAACAATACAATACATGTAAATAAGGTATGCAATCACAACCACACAAAGAGTCACAAATTTATAGTGGTTTGATGACCCTTTGGACCCTACTCCACTCTTGAAAAGCTCTTCCTCAAACTGTATTGATTTTTTATTAATAGATAATAGCATACAACCTTACAAGAAATTACAAATTCAGCGATCCTCCAACCGCCTTGCAAGTCTGCACCCAATGACTTCGATAGATGCATTCATATCTAGTGATTATGATGAACATGTTAGAATCCAATCTCAATGACTCCAATAGAAGATAATGTGTCTAGTGACTTTGATGGACACGACAAAACCAAACTAGAGGCATGAAATTTTGTGTTTTAGGAACAACCTTTGCTTTACCTTTTTGAACTAGAACTTTACATTTATCAAAAGTAGTTGTAGGTCCAGTATAAGCTTTCCCTTGGGGTCTTATTTGGCTTTGAGGATCTACCTTCATAGCCAAGCCACATGACATTCCTTTTTTCTCTACCAATATTTAACGTGTCTTCAAACTTCTCATCACCTTTGGCAATCAATCTTCCTATTTGTTCTTCTAAGGTTTGATTCTTACTTTCTAATTCTTGTATTTTCCTTAGAAGATGGGAATTTGACTCAACTATTTTATTCTTTTCGTCCAATTCTTTAGAAATAGTTTATTTTATTTCATTTAAGCTTGTTTATAGAGAATCATACTTCTTTTTTACCTCTTTATTTTTCTTTTTGAGTTTACTATTTGCTTTTGCAAATTCTATACTCTCAATGCAAAGTTTATCAAAGGCTACCTGGATGTCTTCCTCATCCTCATCTTTTCACTACTAGAGTATTTCTTAGTAGCATTTGATGGTTTCATAGTGATGGCTATTAATTATTTTAACCGCAAATGGAGAGTCATATTTACTGCTTGAGGATTCATCATCAAAGTCATCATCTCATATAGCTTCCATGACCTTATATTTGGATTTCTTTTTCCTATTAGCACAATCAGCAGTAATGTGACCATAGTCCTTACACTCATCTTAAAACTCTTCCTTAATTTTCTCTTTTCCCTTTGAATCTTCTCCTACTTTTTTTAAAAGAGAATCTTTCTTGAAATCCTCTATGTTTTTTCCAAAAAAAATCTTGAACTTCTTAGCTATAAACGATAATTCTTCATTGGCTTCTTCCTCATTATCTCAAGATTCATCCTCTATCTTGAGATATATATTCTTTTTGATAGGTTTGAGTTTTAGTTCAAAAGTTTGGAGAGAACCTAACAATTCTTCTACCATAATAGAATCAATATCGTTTCTCTCTTCTAGAGTTATTACTTTATGATAGAATCTCTCAGGAAGAGACCTAAGGGTTTTTCTGACTATCTTCGAGTTAGATACAACCTCACTAAGACCCCACATTGAATTAACATTTTTTTATAGTGTGGTGTAGAAGTCAATGAACTGTTCATTTTCCTCTATTCAAATTGTTTCAAACTTGGTAGTCAACATCTGAAGCTTAGATAGCTTCATTGTATTGGTACCTTCATGAGTCATCTTAAAGAGATCCCATGCTTCTTTACCAGTTTCAAGGTTGCATATTCTCCTAAATTTTTTTGCACTA
This sequence comes from Platanus orientalis, assembly GCA_025762735.1. Classification (NCBI taxonomy): domain Eukaryota; kingdom Viridiplantae; phylum Streptophyta; class Magnoliopsida; order Proteales; family Platanaceae; genus Platanus; species Platanus orientalis. The sequence goes on along the minus strand of JAOXJP010229899.1, from coordinate 2,172 downwards.
ACTACACACACAATAGCATTTAAAGCTTTGTAATTCACTTTCAGTCTAATCTTTACTTTGTTAATTTTTAGGAGCCGACCATCTAGAGACTATTGAGTTCCAAATGTTTACATCATGTGCCTTAAGGAAGATCTTCATCTTGTCCTTGTAATAGGCATAGTTCGTGTCATCAAAGTATGGTAGTCGTACAGTGTACAGGCCTTCTTCTCTGAATGCCATATCAGATATTGAAGAGATATTGAGCTCGGGTTGTTAAGCCCACTTGAGAAACCTTGCTCTGGTACCAATTAAAATTTCCTTGGGGCTTCTATATCCAAATGATCCTAGGGGTGAATATTATCTCTTTTCAATTTTAACTTTATTTAACTAATTTAACCACTCAGCTCGTCCAACTTATGATCCTACTTTATTTCACTTCATTTGATTCTAACAAGTTTGACTACTTAGCACATGAATCTTCATAAGAAACTATTTAAGATAGATTCACAATAAACATTACAATACATATAAACAAGGCATACAATCACAACCACACAAAGATTCATAATTTTATAATAGTTCGATGACCCTCCGGTCCTTACTCCATACTCGAAAAACTCTTCCTCAAGTTGTATTGATTTTTTTTATTAATAGATTACTATATACCATCTGTTGCAAAAAACCAACCAAAACTTAATTCACTTACAAGTTCAATGATCCTCTAATTGCCTTGAAAGTCTACACCCAATGACTTTGATAGATGCGCCCATGTCTAATGACTCCGATGGATACATCAAAATCTCTTCCCAATGACTCCAATGGAAACTAATGTGTTTAGTGACTTTGATGGACATGATAGAATCCATAACCAGTGACTCTAATAGTTTCTCACATGTTCAGCGACTTTGATGGAAACTTCCAAGTATGTGTGTGATGATTTTCTAGTTGATGCTCAAACCTCTTGATGGTAGATATACCAATTACACTCAAATCAATGGAGAGAACTTTCTCGGTTGATTAGTAATCATACATGCTCTCTAATCTTTCCAATATATGTAATTTAGGTTAGGAAAAGTAAGTCTCACGACTTTGAGTAAGATACAACAGGATTTAGGATTTTAAGGTCATTTGTAGAGTTTTTTGCTTAAAGATCCAAGGATTTGCCAATATTTGTTCTTTTATCTTAAATGGTCTCTCTTTATATGTTGGGAGGACCTCTAATTTTATAGAGCATCAAAAATCAACATAGAAGGTCCCCAATGTCTCTTTTCAACAGCAACAAAAATTAGCAATTACGATTTTATATTGGAAATATTTTTTTCTAATCTAGACTGTTCAAATGATCAACCAAGTTTCAATTGATTAAATAGGCTTTGATTGATCGAATGGTTCTTAGTTAGAACCTCATTCTAGTCGATCAATGCAAGGCCTTTCAATCGATCAAACCTATTAGTTTGATATACATTTACTTTTATGGCTCAATTCTTTTAAAGCAATATTCGGGCATCCACCTAAGGTTCATGGGAAGGGTCTCTATGATCCACCTAAGGTCATTAGCTTTGTTATTTCCCATGATTACTTACCATCCAACCTTTTGAGTTAAATTACCATTAAAGTATGAGGTTGGCTTCTTGAGGTACCATGCTTTGTACCTTGAGACATTATGTCAATCTTTACTTGTAGCTTTATTGTCTCTTGCCTATGTGGTCCTTCCTTATCCGGTCTTGTGCAATATGCCTTTCGACCTTCTTCCCAAATTTGGACTTACATGGCTCATGATTTACAATTACAATTTCATGCATATATGACTATATACTTGGATCACTATAAATATGTAATTTTTACACTGTGGAATGAAATTGAGAACTTACAAATATATATTATATTAACACATTCCATATGCGGGAAGAAGAAGACCTTTGAATAAAGTTTATTGTGAACAAAACATTGAGACAGATTATGAAGTATATTTTATTAATTTATGTATATTATGGTTTATAGTAGAGAAAACAAAAAATACACATTCAAATGATTACTCATGTATAAGGATCAAGTATACAATATATTATTATCACCTTACTGAAAACATTTTGCTTTCTTGGCTCGAAGTTGATTTTTTTGTAGCATTACTTCGATCTTAAAAGTTGTATCATATAAAGACTTAGAGATTTAAAGTGTAGCAGAGTTTAAGGA
>JAOXJP010229898.1:0-10870 GCA_025762735.1 Platanus orientalis | reverse complement strand
GCGTAGACCATTAGGTTTGTGATCATATTGATCTTACCGACTATAGAAAACATTATAATGTGAACAAGGCCTACACTAATATCTTTGACACACCTATTCCAAAACAAAGGTGAAGAGTAGTTCGTAAGAATAATGGTTTGTTATACAATTCAATTAATCTGAATGTGATTGTAATGCGTAGACCATTAGGTTTGTGATCATATTGATCTTACTGACTATAGAAAACATTATAATGTGAACAATGCATACACTAATATCTTTAACACACCTATTCCAAAACAAAGGTGAAGAGTAGTTCGTAAGAATAATGGTTTGTTATACAATTCAATTAATCTGAAAAAATACGTTATTCTGTCAAAATTGTAAATATTTTATTTTGATTAATTTCAGTTATCTTGTGAATTTAGTAGATTGATAAATTATTCATATATTTCATATAAGGGTACTTTTTTGAGATTGAATAATTTCATTGAATGTTTAAAATATGGGGGTGATAAACTATAAAAATATCACCAGATACTTAATCATTTTATAGAAGCATCTATGCAACATTGAACACACATGTATGTGCATGTGAACAAGTGAAGGTCACCACTATGGAAGAGCAACCATATAGGGTGAGTGATTAAATTACAATAAAAGAAAAGTTATATATATATATATCCATGTTGTTACTATTTATGTTATGTATGTTACATAAAACTAGACATAGTTTATTGAGATTTTAAGTATGTTCACTTATAAACCTAATTACACACATGAGAATATTATTAACCAAGTATATGAATACTTGAAGAAAATCTATTTATTGGTCTAGTGGAAATCTTCATATTATGGAAGGATGTATTGATCCTTATTAGATTTCCAAACCATAATGATTTGAAGCCTATGATTAATTGAATATACACTCTTGGAGAAGTTGCAATTTCTTGGAGGTCCAAGAAATAGACCTGGATAATTCATTCCATAAAGAAGAGTATGGATTTATGACAATTGCAACTAAAGGTAAAGAAACTAAGTGGTTAAGGAATTCATTTGAAAATTCCATGTTGACCTAGACCAATACTACTTACATCATTGCATTGTGATAGTCTACACTATCACATGTATACAATAAAATGTAAAATAGTAAGTCTAGATATATTAGACTTAGACATAGTTATGTGGTTAGATTACTCAATTCAAGAGTTATCATGATTGGTTGTATGGTCAAGTAATAACTTAATTGATCTCTTGAGTAATGACATTTTACAAGGGATACAAACAAAATAGAGTTATTGAACAAAAAAATACAACCTTAAAAGAAATTATGAATGTTATGTTGATCAATTATGGTTTACCTTAGAATTTGTGGGTGAAGCAAGAACTTACCACAAATTATATTTTCTAGAAGATGTCTCACAAAAAAATTGAAAGATACCTCATGAATTATGGAAATGTCGAATTCCTATAAATTTTGAAAATGTTGAGGTGTTTAATAAGGTGGTGATCCTTATCCTTAAAAAGCCTGAGATAGAACCTAAAAGAAGCATGAAAAATTTGACAATGTAATGATGGGATGAGAATTAACGAATGTGATAAGTGTGTGTACGACATTATGTGACAAAGTCATATGTATAAAGTAAGTCTCAACTTATTCATCGTAGACACAATACCGTAAGGCAATTGATCTCATATGAAATTATTTTCATTAATTACATAAAGTCAAAAAAGAATATTGTGGATTCGTTAATTAAAGGTTTGACTAGAGATCAAGTAAACTACTCATGAAGGGGAATGTGTTTAAGGCTTATGTCTAAAAAGTCACTATAATGGCAACCCTACCTAGTTGATTGAAGATCATAAAATCTAGGTTCAAAGGGACAACTAAATTATCTGTGATTTAGTAGTATCACTATGATCACTATAGAGAAAACTTTTCATACCCACTCCTATAATGAAATAGTGATACTTACAACGAAGATCAGGGTAAGCTATGCTTTTAATAATTCTTATATCTTAGATTTCCAAGTAGAGTATGACAGGATACTCTTAATAGGAACTACCTATGTAAGTGTAAATGTGTCACTTCTATGAAAATTGTAAGGTTAAATTGTCTAAAACACTCATGAAACCAAGCAGTGTTCAGGGCCAAAATAAACATAATTATGATAATCAACTATGTCCAAAAAGAAGCTGTGTGAATTATATTGTTTTGTTTTACACAAGTGGTTGAACAGTTCAAGACATTGTGGTCACTGGTTAGCTAGTAAATCCAACAGTCTTTCACAAAGGAAGGTTCAAAGCCACAAGTTACCTCTCCCTATACAACAACTTCCGAAAAGTACTTTCTCTATGTGTTTGCATTTGTATTATAATAAGCAAATTTCATTCGTGTGAGGGATTGTTGAAAACAGTTTTGAATGTGCCCAGATTTAAAATCTGATTATTTGGTCATCTTTGAGCCAAAATAGAAGTGGAACTCACAAGTTTTTTGAGGCGGGTCCACATGGGTTCACGTTCACCTAAGTTAGGAGAATAATGTCGTATGACTGGTTGCTCAAAACCGTTAATGGGTGAATGAGAAATTGCTTCTAAAAATGCCTAGTTGAGCATTGTTTAAAGGGTGTAAAGCTTGAATAGTCTCACATTGATTTGCCTAGAAAAGTTTGGAGGTTTATATACAATTGCTTTAAACATAAACTTGGCCCCAAGGGGCACTATAGTTTTGTGGAAGGGGGAGGACCTAGCTAACATGGGACAAGCCCAAACCAACACGCACGTGTGCGCCCCGTACCGAACCGGGCTGGGTTAGGCCAATAAGAAAAATAAAATAATTATGCTTTATTATTTATACTTGTGGGAGCATGTCTATTCACTATACGTTTTACAATTTTACCCTCATGACTGTTCCTAACCGAACAGTCTTAAATGTGGCTATTAAATCACACTTTAATCCCTTGTCTGTTTTATAAGGACATGAACATGGATATTACATTGCATGCATTTGCCTTCGTGTCTATTTGATAGTCATAAGTTTTGTCTTTATGCCTGTTTTAAACAATCATGAATACTCTATAAGTAGACTATCCCTCCTTCATTTTAAGTATTCATTTTTTAGGCATCATCGAGGGTGTCCGAAATTTGGCATATAGATAGCATTATAGTGTGTTGTAAGAGGGAGAGAACAACACAAGTTTGATTCGCCAAACACACAAATTGTAGTGTTTCTTTTGTGTGTAGTCGATCATTGTATCTTGGGAGGCAGACGTCCACGAAGCTCATAAGCACTATTGCAAGGGGATAAATTTGTCTTAAGGACATAGTGTCAAACACTATCCTTGATCAATTTCAAGTATGATTTTTGTCAATTCATCCAGTCAAGTAAGTCGTTATTTTTATTTTATTTTCAAGTCTTTAATTTATATGAAATAAATATTTGTTGTTTACAGAATCACATATTCATATAGATAAAGAATAACAATTACACGTCAATTGCGTAAATTTATATGATTACCTAGATAATGGCAATAATGAGCAATGGTTGCGTGGTAATGTTGGCCTATTAATCTTTTGACATGGGATGTTCGAATGAAGATTGTTGAAGGAACAACAAATTGGTGTGACAATCTTTCTCATTTTCCGTTTCCTATACCTTATCTATATTGTCTGTCATGATATCTCAATTGCCTTAGTGCTTGTCACTTAATTGACCATTATTTTTTAGCATGATTTAGGAAACTTTTAAGTTGGCAAGTCTGTAGTCAACTTTGTTATATTGAGTGTACTATGTACTTATAGATTGTGCCAGTTTGGTCCATATGCTAAAGAGATTTTTTAGCGGCTTTATTTTTTGTCCTCTATTTACATGTTTATGTTTGATGTCTTAAGGTGGGTTCAAATCCATGTTCTCTTCTAGGGCATTACATTTGAAATTCTCAAGCTTTTGAAGGGGACTGAGAGCAAAAGCACTCACTGAAAAAAAGAGTTAAATCATCACCTTCAATAGGATGAGCTTCTATATAAAATTTCGGCTGTGAATGTAAGCCTTGTGAGATATAGTTGAATGAGTATGTAATTTTCTATTTGATAAAATGTACTTTGAAGAACTCAGGAGGCATCTTATGAACTTAAGCTCTCCTTCTCAAACACTTTATGGAATTTCAAATTTTGGTATAGAAAGAAATATTTCTTTTATAAATGTCATTCTCGTTTTATGATTGTAGTTATTTTGTTAGAAAGTTTGTATTATGCTTGTAAATCAAGTTAGATGTAGTAGCTTTTATGAACCATGTACTCCAACTGCCACAATCCTCTACACACACACACAAACTTATCACACATCCCGTTATGTTTCAAGAACAATGCAATGAGATTGGTTGATGAGGTTGTCCAATGCTTACTCCTTGTTTATGTTGGTTTGTATTGGCTATAAAAAAATTATAGATGACAATCCTGAAGTTGGTTTTAGTATCATGTTAGGTGTTGATGCAGGACAATATGACAACGAATTCATGTCAATAAGAATCAAATATTTATTTTTTCAAATTTTTGTTTCTATGTTATAAGAATCACACCTATGAATAATTAAGACTATAGAGAAGGAGAGAGTGTTATACCTATTAGCCTTACAATTATGTCAAAGAGAACTCATGCAAGCCTATTGTTGATTGAAGACATGACTTAAGGTTGATTTTTTGTGACATGAAGAAGATAAAAAATATGTATATATAGACAAAGAGGGAGTGGAGAGGAAGGGAATTGAGAGATAAAAAGATGAGAGGTAGGAGAAAACTTCATTACCTTTATGATGGGTCTTGATTTGCTCAACATTTTTGCATAACAGTTGTTCTCCAGTCAACATTCCAAAGAGAGACAAATAGAGTTAGAGATTGATTGGAAGAATAATGGGAACAAGAGTCGACAATTATGAGAGAGATGGAATTGGAGTGAAATAGGGAACATAGAGGGAAAAAAGTTAGATTTGGTTGATCTATATCCAACTCAAGGTTATAAATGAAAACCCCAAAATTTGTTAACAGATGACTAATTTTTATTTATAACTTTTTTTTGCCCTTTAGATACCTTTTTTGGAATATTTTAAAATCAAATACCCTCTTTTTGAAATATTTAAAATACTTGATTATTTGGCAAATATGCCAACCTTTATAACGATTGAACAAAAATTTCACCTATATATGTATGTGTGTGTGTGTAACAATTTTATTAAAAGAAAAAAGAACAACAAACGACAAAAGAAATAATAAAAAATAACTACATGAGCAACACTAAAACCACAAATCTAATACATAATACAAGAGGGTCAATCTCTCAAGTTTGGAATGAGCAATAATAACATTTCTTCGGATATGTGTGTGCTTTTTGTATTGTAAGTAAGGGTTTTCTGCCTTATGCTGACAACATACTTTCAATTGTAGTTTACACATGTTTGTGTGCTTGTTTAATAGTAGTAGATTTAATTATGCTTTCCCCCTTTCGAGATAATTAGTTAGCAAACATAAATACAATTCTAAATTACTACAATCTGTTTCTTTTTGTGTGAATTCAATTTCTATGTTGTCATTGTTTAGACACTTTTAAGCCCCTAATTTATCTAAGTTCGGAAATTGAAGATGTTGGTTCTCTTCTTAGTGCTCTACAGTCTTTTACCCAATGTTGAAAATATAGGTTCAAATGTAATTAAAATATGAAAATTGTAAGTAAGAAGTGTCAATGGAGAAGTAGCTTACATTAGACTAGACTCCTGTCATGGCATTTATTTGAAGAGATTCAATAATGATAGCTTAAACGGTGAGAACATGGACAAGCACGTGTAGTTCTCATTGAGTTGAACTTACAGCCTTGCACTAGTAGCAACCAGATAAATAATGTAAGTTTTTGGAAATCTAGTCATTGACTTCACTTTGAGACCATTTTATTATGCAAAATCTAAGATGTATGGTATTGATGGCAAAAAAAATGAAGTACCTATTGAGTGGTGTAAAACAGTAAACTATTCTCTTAATGGTAGCACATGACACATGTAAAGGCTTTATGTGTGTGTTGGGGGGGAGGTGAACCTATCATTTGATAATCTACTTGGATGCTCATAGCCATCCAATTCATTGCACACTTTTGGATGATGAAAGAAAGGAGAATGGTCTTAGATCATCCAATTAGGCTAAGATATGCTCTAAGGTGATCTCCGTAAGAGTGGGACTAATTAAATGATTTGTATGTTGCCTGAGAAAAGGTGAATGATTTGTAGTCATAGTTAAGAAGCGTAAGGTGGTGATTTGATACTTAACATATGTTAAGCATGTAGCCTACATTGGGTGTGACAACTAATATATGAATGCACCAAGTTGGGTGCACTTGATTTGTATTTAGTGTTTTTGATTTTGACAGATTATTTTTTTTTCTTTTAAGATATTTTTTGTTTTATCATTTTTTTGATAATTCTATTGATGGAATAATTCATAATTATCTACAATGCCGTTTGACAACATAAGAGAACCAAGAGGTTGCAATTATATTGTTGTTTTAACATGAACTTCTCAATATATGTATGTTTTATATTATCTCTTCTTTTTGTCATCAATGAGGAATATATAACAAATGCATCATTATGATGACGTGATGGTGCTATTTATGTTGCCTTGATTCTAACTCAAAAGTAGAATAAAGGAAAGGTAAAATGTAATTCAATGATTAAGGATTAATGATGTCATTTATGTTTATCATATGGGCTATTTAGAGATAGAGTGGTTTGGACTATGGTCGCTTTCATACTTGATGTACCCAAATTAAGTAGAATCTCTTGGATGGGAACTTTTATCCTTCAAGCTTTTGGCAACATATATATATATAGTTTTATTTATTTCTCTTTGGAATCATGTTTCAGTCTATTTTCGGTGTGATCATTGTTGAAACTATAAATGTCTTTACATTTTTTTATTGGTCTAGAGAGAAATGGTACATCTAGGACAATACATGATGTGGTAATACAATCATAGAAAACCATCACATGATTAGATTGCATAATAGACCCTTATTCTTCTTATGCACCATGTCTTAAAAACGTTCTCATGTTATTATTCAATCTTCTTTTCAATATCAATACAAGCACACTAATAAGCTTTCCTCACACTAAGGCATTTATATGCGCTTTAGCATCATTCTTTTGTAATTTCTAGTATTAATTCTTATCTATATTATTTTAAAATTAAAATAATAAAACAAAAATGAAAGGCTTTCTACTATCAAATTTTGATTTGATAATTTTATGATTTTGTAATGAAAACTAAAATAAATAAACATTACATGTGAAAAGTTTGATTAGTTGAATTAGGAGTGTATATTGATTGACTAGGCCCATTGTTGCCTCCCATTTGCTTTCTTATATGAGGAGGTACAAACAGTTAGTTATCCACTCGAAAAATTTATATTATATTCTCCCGTGTTTGTTAGAGATTGTTAAAAATTATTCAGTTTACTTAATGTTGTAGTTTGTACTGTGGTTAAAGCTTTTGTCCATTTTGCATAATTGGTAGGTTTTTCTAATACTCGGCAAAAGATGAAATCATTGTAAAAGTCTATGCTTTTTTTTATCGTTGTTTTTTAAAACTAAATGAAGAAAATTATCAACGGTTTTTCTCTCATCCAAGTGGACACCTTAAAATGTCTTTATTTAAAAAGAAAAATTCTACATAGACAACCAACTCTCCTATAACTTACTAAAATGTATAAACTTATTCCTTAATAAAGACCTCTATCCACATATCTTTTATCCTAAAAAATCATCACATTTTCTAACTATCTTTTCATATATTATACCCTAAAAAATATATCTCCATCTCCCTACTCCAAATTCTCTAGTTTACTAACAAAACACACTTCTATATTTCCCTATTTAAACCCACCACCTAAAATCTCTCTCTCTCTACTCTATATTTTCTCTTATCTTAAAAAAACATCACTTTCCTTGATTATCTCTACATATATTAAATTGACCACCTAAAACTTCTCAAAATTTAGCTCTCCTTTATATTCTCTCTCTTATGTAAAAAAAATCACCTTCCTTAATTATCTCCCCCATATATTAAACCACCACCTAAAATATTTCAAAAACTCAATACATATATATATTGTCCCCTTGATTTGTTATATTTTAACCTAACATGCTCTACATGTATCTAACTCCCATATATCTTCATTTTCCAAACCGATTTTTCTCTCCCTCTTTATATATATTTTTTCAAACTTTTCCTTCCCTATCTTATCTCTTAAACTCTTCTTATTCTTCTTTTCAAGGTGGCATTCTTCCTTCCCTAGCAACATGTATCACCTACAAGTATGTTGTCCCCATGATTTGTTATTCATCACATGGTAGTCTCTAACTATACATGCATATCACCTCTCTTTGTCCTCCTTTGATACCATGACAATAACTTAATTTTTAAAATGTGATCCATCTCCATGTCCTTTGTTTAGATTGAATTAGCATGTTTGTTGGGGTGCTATCATCATTTACACTATTGTGATACTATTACTAAAATGATGCAAAATTACCATCAACAAATTTTCAGGTAATAAAACCTATGTTAGCATTTAATAACGCTAGTTGCTTCGTGACCACTAATCATTTTAGCAACATTAAAAACCTATTCTACTAAGAGTAAAAAATATGAGAGATGGGAACAATGTGCATCCCAAGGGATATTACCTAATTATATGTCACAAGCATAAGCCCTTTAGTATTGATTTTTTACTCCGCGCTATCTCTACGTTGGCACAACAAATAATTAGATTTTTTATTTTCAAAATCAAGTTTCTTAAATTTATGATCCAATAATTCTCCTCCCAATGGTTCCAAGAACATGTTGACCACTTGGACTTTTGGTTCTTAGGTTTTTATACTAAGATTTTGGACTATTAGATGATTTGGTTCTATATATGCTGAAGGATGTATTAATGACTTCAAAGTTTGTAGAATTAGTCGTTGAAGAAACCAAAGGTTGAGGTGGTGTGAAATTCTGCAGTAGTTGAAGCTTATGGACTACTATAACTTGGACTCCATTGAAACCCATATAAACCCATCAAGATAATCATCCAGATTCGGCTCCAAGCTCTAAATGATTGTGAAACATGGAGGATTTCATGGAACCCAGTATAAATTTCTTTAGATAATATGTTAGATTTGGTTCTTAAACTCTACTATATTTTATGGGATGGATCTTGTTGGAATCGTCAATGGTTCTTTAGTACCTTATTGCAAGATTGATTCAGTAGGAATTGCTCTATTTTTCTTCTTCTTTGGTTAGAGTTTTGCATTTGATCAATCTAGATTTTGATGGAAATAAATGAGTTATTGATTAGCTTGAAGGTTGGTTAAAATTATAATTTAAGGTTACTGATAAGCCTGAATGGTTGAATGGATGTTTGGTCTCATCTTAATTTGAGTAGGTGTTTCTCTATTTTCTTTATTTCTTTTTTCTTCTTCTTTGGTTAAGATTTTACATTTGTTTTGATTAAATTTTTTGTGGATATGGATGCATTATTAAATTCAAGCATTTTAAACAATAATTTGGGGTTGTAGACATGTCTGAATGGATGTTTACTCAAATTACAAAGTCAAGTAAAAGTATTACCTTCTAGCATTTGTTAAGTTGGAAATGAGGGATAAATTGATGTTACATCTAAATTAATAGATCTCATTTAGATATAGAATTTCGCTCTCTTTCACTATCTCTTCATGCCCATATACATCCAATTCAACTATGTAAGAGAAGAATCTCAAGGTAGAAATTAAAGATAGGTATGTTGATGCTAGATTTGGAAAATTAGATCTCGATAAGATTATCTGCTTAAGCTCTACTAAATTAGTATTTAAGAATAATTTGATGCTAAATCTAGACCAACACGAGATTTTTACTGGAAAATGAGTATTTAAGGTTTTGATTATAAATGTCTTCCTTTGAATCTAAAGATTTCTAATAAAAAATTAAAAAATAAATTTATTTATAGTGTAAAAGAGTAGGTTTTGTTTCATCAAAGTTGAATTATTCATCTTTTTAATATTTGATCATTACTCTTACAAGCAATATATTTAATTTCTTAAATTTTCATTTTTCTATGCTTATATTTTTTTGTGTTTTTTAGCAGTGATATTAAAGTTGGTCAATACATTAAAGTAGATGAAGCTTTATTGATTGAACTTGAAATTTTTATTGAACCACTTGCAGCTTTGTGTTTCATTGGTGTTCTTCCCCCCTCCCCCTTTTTTTCTTTGTTGTTTCCTTATCATTTTTGTCCATCACTAGTTTTTTGAAACATTTTAATACTTTTTTGGGGTGTTTAAGTCCATATAGTATGGATGGCATGAAGACCATTGCTGCATATGTAAACTTGCGTGCACCATGATGCTCCATTGCAATGTTCACGTGTGAAGCCTGTTCCTTTATTTATCATAGGTGTGACTAATGGGTATATACATGGGGGTTGATTATATGTGGTAGAACACTGTAAGAATAAGAATGCAAATTTGGGCAGATAGAGCCAAGTAGTAGTGTCTACTATGATAGGTAGTGGCAACAAACTTTATTATTGTACTAGCTAATAGAGTGGTTGATAAAATACTTATGTCGGTCTCTGAATAACGCCTAAAATTTTATTACCATGCCTGTTCTCATTTTGGTTCGTAAATAGTTCTTGCTTTACCTATTGAAACTTATTTATACTAAAATGCATCATAGACCAACAATATAAAAAAATTGCATCTAAATACCATTTCCTATGATCATACTCATATAAGAGATTCATTATCCTAAAATACTAACAACAACAATTGTAACGATTTAATCTAATATATATATATATATATATATATATA
>JAOXJP010229897.1:0-10871 GCA_025762735.1 Platanus orientalis | reverse complement strand
GGCAACCAGACCAGGCCAAATGTCTCTTATCAAGTGATTATGTGTATTCATAATACATTATCCACCTATTTACATGTAAAATTGAATTATTTAGGAAGTAACTCAACTTTCTTAATTGTACAACTTTCTTTGTGATTGTATATTGTAGGGCCACCCCATTATCCATTGACTAGGTAAATATTAGTGATTAATTTATTAGTAGTTGAAGACAGATTGTGAACCCAGGTCAGGTATGAGTTCGTATGACACCACAGACTTTACCAACTTAGCAAGCTGGCATCTTCACTGACTAACCCCCAATGTGAATATAATCAGGTTCTCTAAACTTTCAACATGCTGAAAGTTGAACGCCAATGATGAATGGTTTTTTTTTTTTTTACACTCCACAATGGACCATGTCTAGAGGTCACTAGACCCAATATAGGACCCCAAAAGATGGATCACTAGTCCGTACTGATGGATCAGTATGTCCATTAATGTGGGGCGATATCCATTGCACCGCCCTCCTCTGCAACGCTCGGGAGCTGAGACAAGGGGAAATCAATTCACTTTTTGGGGGGTGAAGTGACAACTCCAAAAGTGAATTGATTCCCCCCCTCTGCCTCGACCCTCGTGCGTCACAGAGGGTAGAGACACAGAGGATTTCAGGCCACATTAATGTATCATCTGCATCCTACCCGGCCCCCAGTTTTGACTGTCTTTGTTTAGTTTGTTTTCTTGGGTTTTTTGTTTTCTTTTATCTTTTTTTTTTTTAATGGTTTTTGAAGAAAACGTTCTACTCCCAAAATTGTCTAGCCCCATGCTCTGATGCACAAAGGCTGGGGTGTATAGAATTAAAATCAAAAAAATTGTTTGTAAAAAATTCACATGTCAACTTTTGTATTTAGGAGAATGGGAACAATTTTTGGGAGTAGAACATTTGCAGCTATTTAAGCTGGAAAATAATTCAAATATGTGTTTAGGTTTCGATTTTTTTTTTTTTTTTTGGTAATATGTCTAGATCAGGTTAGAATCCACATAATTGCCAAATCTATCCAATAATGGCGCAATTCCCCTCACATTCAAATCCAACAATTAGCTCAATAACATGTTGAAAATTTAATTCCGAATTTAGTGTTAATTTAATAAACACATGATTCAAGTAAGTAATCATCCTCCCTAGGGAAAACATTATAATTGACCTGATATACAAATTTCCTATATGGTCATTGAATGGATCAAGCTCATCTTAATTTATCTATACTAAATCCAAGACATGGAAATGCATATGAAGATGCTTTCTTAACTATAGTCGAAGTCTCCCTTTTAAATACAAGAGGCATTAGATCATACTAAAATCAGGAATCAACCAAGCCTAAAATCAAGTCCTTAAGGCTTTGTCTGGTTGCCTTGAATTGAATAGAAAATGATATAAAAAGAAAAAGAAAAGAAAATTACATATGAAAAGAAAATAAAAGAATAAAAAAATATGTAATTTTTCATCCTTATCCTATGGCTTTTTAGTTGCCAGTAAAAAGAAGAAAAAAAAAAAGCTTTTGTGTCACAATTTATACTTGAAAAGAAGGAATTCCATGCAAGAGTTGTCTGAAAATAAAATGGTGGCTAAAAAGAAAGTAGATAGGTGCATGAAAAAATTTTGAAAATCTAGGATTTCTCATTCTCAAAAACTAGATGACTTGAAAATTATTTTCTAAGAAAATTTTACCAAGAATCACAAGAAAACCAACCTTTAATAGCAATCAGACAGGACCTTAAGGATTTGCAAGAAAAGAGATACTTCCTCATTATGCCAAATTTTATGAATTTTACATGATTCAAATCTAGATTAAATGAAGTAATCAATTCCTGGGTTTTACATAACCCAAACTCTAAAACATATCTATTTCTTTCCCGAATTTTAGTGATTATCTACACATGGCCTCTGATGAAATTAAATAAATAGGTCATATTGATGCCCTATGAGGCTCCTAATACCCCTAGAAACTGAAAACCAAGCCTTAGGTTTCAATGCTCAATAAATATTGATTAAGAATTTGTTCTTCAACTTCTCAACCAGTTTTTAAGGTTCATTTTTGAATTTTATTTTCATATAGCACATGGTCAAATTGAAAAATTAATATACAGATTTAAATAGATTGCTTATTGTTACCTTAGATCAAAAGAACCAAGCGGTCCAAAGTCAATAAACTAAGCCCACCATTCCAAGTGATTTATTATCAAAGAGAGAATGAAAGAAGATAAAGAGTTTGTCTACTACAATTCTACAAGTATTCCTTCTCTTGTTATCTAGGTACGTTGAGGTGTATATATTCTAAAAGGAGGAGTTCCCCCAATGCCTAAGGCATGTTGGGTGTGGAGATTGATGTGGAAATGTCCAAGGAAGACCAAGAGGATCAAAATTGGAGAGCTCAAGAGAAAGGCCAAGGAAATTGTTGTTGATAGTTTGGACCGGTCCAAAGTACTTAGACTGATCCAAATTGGGTCTGGACCGGTTTAAGGTAAACTAGACCAATCTAGGAGGATTTCGGTTCGCACAGAGTTAGGATAAAGCATGTTTGGACCGAACCAAACATTTTGACTGGTCCAAGAGCAGAAATCATGTGGCTAGACGGAAATAGAAAGCATATTTTTTGCAAGAATCCTATCAAACTCAATCTCTATGGTCTATGTATAATTATTAAACTCGTTTAGGGTTAAGAGTAAGGGAAATAAGTGATTGTAACTGAGAAATGGATTTTCTCATTTAAGGAGTTGCTTTAAAGTGAGAGAACAGTTTTTTCTCTGAGTTATGAGAGAATAAGGTTGAGAAAGGATTTCTTCTCAAGGTTTTGTGTCATGATAGAGTGTGTATAAGAAAGAAGCTTGTAGCTTTTAATCTTCCATTATAGTGAAATTGTTTTTGTATGGTTTTATGGTTTTTCCCCAATTTTGAGGTTTTCCATGTAAATCTTTCTATTGTGGTTTTTTGCTTATTTTCTCTTAATTCCACATTTATTATTGCATTCCAAAGAACTTGCATCAATGGAAGTTTTGATCCTAACAAGTGGTCTCAGAACCAAGTTCCTCATTATAAGGATAAAGGCTATTCTAGGTTCAAGGTTCTAGGTTCGTAGTTGGTGGTTCGTCAGAAGCCAAAGTTTGCAATTTGAAATAGTTTTGGTTTATGTGGGAGAAATGGGAGCAACGAGAGAATAATTCAAAAGGTTCATTGCTAAGAAGTTCAACAGTTCAAATTTTGCATGTTGGAAGATGTAGATAGAGGATTATCTCTATCAAAAAAATCTCTATCAATCAATTTAAGAAAAAGTAGAGAAGCCTGTGACGATGGTCGAT
The DNA here is from genome assembly GCA_025762735.1 of Platanus orientalis. NCBI lineage: Eukaryota > Viridiplantae > Streptophyta > Magnoliopsida > Proteales > Platanaceae > Platanus > Platanus orientalis. Next base: position 7,538 of record JAOXJP010229897.1, on the reverse strand, counting down.
TTAAATTAAGAGGTGCTTGATAAAAAAAGTCTTAGGTACGATTCATCTCTTTATCATCTTAATTATTTTTAATATTTCTAAGGAGAAAACCATAAAAGATTTCATGATTGTCTTTTCTCAAATGTATGAGAAACCATTAGCATCAAATAAGGTGTTTCTGATGAAGAGATTGTTTAACATAATGACGGGTGAAGGCGGAAGTATGGCTGAAAATCTTAATGAACTCAACATGGTTACTTGTTAGTTATCTTCGGTAGACATCAATTTCGATAATGAATTTAGGGTCTTGATGTTGTTATCCTTTTTATCGAAAAGTTGTGATGGTTTGGTCATGTCATTGAGCAATTCCTCAATTTAAGCACATTCAAGGTTGATGATGTGGTAAGTATTATACTTAGTGAAGAAGTTCAGAGGAAATCATCAGGTGAGCTAATGTTGTGCAATTATCATTTTGTCACAATAGAATATTGTTGAGACAGTGTCTTAATTCCACACAAAACTAGTCGTGTGCATCACCAAAGGTTGTTGCCTTTTTAGGACTTTAGGAGTTTTAGGGTTTCTAAAATTCTTAATGTGTTATAGTTTTGCTATGAAAAGGTATTTTCTTATACTTTTCTTGTGTGGAAAGAGAGAGACTTTGGCAAAGACCCAAGAACACATTAGGTTAGAACTACAGATTAAGGATTCTTTTGGGGATTTTGCGATGTCGGCTACAAGGTTTGAGGTTGAGAAGTTCAACGGAAAGAATAGTTTCGACTTATGGCAAATTAAGGTTGGAGACCTGCTAATTCAATAAGGTTTGCACAAGGCATTAAAAGTTAGGTTTGTTGGGATGTAGGAAAGTGACTAGGAGGATTACGAATTGAAGGCTAGGAATACGATCCGTTTGTGCCTTGAGGATGAGGTGTTGTACCATATTCTGAATGAAGATTCTACAGCGAAACTTTGGTTAAAGCATGAAAGCCTTTACGTAATGAAATCCCTTACGAATCGCCTCTACCTCAAGCAGAAACTATATACCCTGTAGATGCGAGAAGGTATAGGTATTTCTGAACATCTTAATGAATTTAATAAGATTATTTGCCTGTTAACAAGTATTTGGTCAAAGCTTAAGGAAGAAGATAAAGCCCTAATCTTTTTGTATTTGCTTCGTTCATCATATGAGCATCTTGTGACAACTCTGCTCTATGAGAATGATTCTATGATTTAGATGAGGTAACGGCAACCCTTATTTCAAATGAAATGAGAAAAATAGACTTTGTTAGTGAAGTTTAAACTAAGGCTGAAGGCCTGATTGCTCATAGGAAGACAAAGGGAAAGGGATTTGGTAAATCCCATCGGGATTTTGAGTATCACTATTGCCATAAGAAATGACACATTAAGGTTAATTATCCTAAGCTCAAATAAAAGAATGATAATATTAAATCTTCGAATGCAGCTGGCATTGTAGAGGAAGATTTAGATGATGACATGGTTCTGTCTATTACCATTGGTGATTATGGTTATAAGGATGTTTGAATTCTTGATTCTAGTTGTCTTTATTATATGTGTTCTAATGGGGATGTGTTTTCTACCTACAAGCTCATTGAATGTGGAGTTAACTTGATGGGTAATGGTATGTCATGCAAGATTTTGGGGATAGGTACAATCAAAATCAATATGCATGATGGAGTTCTAAGAACATTGACAGGTTTTCGGTATGTTCCTGATTTGAAAAGGAACCTTATTTCTTTGGGTGAGCTGGATTCTAAAGGGTATACAACCTTTGTGAAAAACAAATCCATGATGATTCTTCAGGGTGTTCAGGTTGCTTTGGAAGCAAGAACAGTTGGGAATGTTTATGTGCTACTTGGGAACACCTATGCTGAGGAGTCAACAGATATGTCAACAAAGCCGGGTTCAGTGATTGAGCTCAATGGTAGCTTGGATTCTATCAGTTTAAAAGAAAACTGATTGTGTACCCTTTGGAGTTTGGTGGAGAAGATGATCAAGGAACTTCATTCAATTTTGATTTGGTGGAATTTAAGCCAAAGTGGAGATTTGTTGAGACGGTGTCTTGATTCCACACGGAACCAACCGTGTGCATCACCAAATGTTGTTTCCTTTTTTAGGACTTTTAGAATTTTAGGGTTTTTAAATTTCTTAATGTGTTACGGTTTTGCTATAAAATGTATTTTCTTATATTTTTTTGTGTGGAAAGAGAGAGACTTTGGCAAAGAGCCAAGAACATATCAAGTTGGAGAGTTGTTCTTTGGGTTTTTCTATAAAGTTTCACCTTTGGGTTTGGGAATTTGTCGTTATGTGTTTTATACTCTTTTTTATTCTCTGTATTAGTAAAAATTATTAATCGTCTTTACCCGTAGATGTAAGCAGGTCTGCCAAATAATGTTAAATATTGTCTCTTGTGTAATTGCTCTTTTCCGTTTATTGTTTCACATACATCACATATTTGAATCCGATTCGTGTTTGTTCTGCTGTGTTGTTTCGACACAACAAATATGAATATATAATCTACAAGTTGATTCTTTAGAGGGCCTATAAGATTTCCTAGGTGTACATCTCTTTTCCCATATGTATTAGGAAAAAAATAATGCCAAGAATCTGAGAAAAAAAAATCAAATTTTCAAAAATTTCAGTTATAAAATCTCTAAAAACAAGAGAAACAACATAGCTTGGTTGAAAAATGAAGTGATTTTTTAAGTTCAACAAACGTACTGAAAAAATTTACCATTGAAAATTTAGATTTTCTCCACTGACAAGCACAATGGGTGAATGAGCCTAACCATCTAAATTTTTGGATAGTTAGAATGATATAGCATAACACAATGATAACATCTATAATTACATTACTCTTTTTATTGGATAGAACCGAGTATATACGAATTCATTTTAATCATATATACAAATCAATTTAAATCGTATCAGAGGATCTTATTTGAATCATACAAGGATATCAAAATCTGCATCCATTGACAACCCTCATGTAAAGATTGCCTTCGAATTAAGACAAATGGATTTCCTCTTGCAAAGAAGCGCCAGGTGCTATGCAACATGCTGCACCAAATAAAATAAAATAAAATAAACGAAAAAACCAGCATATTGCATGTGTTGATTTTTTTTGCCACATGTCATATAATGCCTAACACAAGAGGAACACAAGAGGATCGCTGGACACTTTCACAAAAGGAAATCCGTGTCATGAATTAAATAATAGTTACCATCGTTTTGAGAACCGGGCCAACCATTGAACTGAAGGTCGACAGTTCGGGTCCAACTAGGTTCAACCACTGATTTAAATGATCTAAACATGGTTCACTTCAAACATAAGTAAAATGTAACAAAATAGAATAAAATAAAATAATTCATAATGTATTAGAAGGCTTATGACCAGTTTTCTAATTGTTAGACATAACAAATAAAATGTAATAAAATACCAAAAAATTAAACAATTCATGAAAAGTGGGATTAGAATTTGGAAAACACGTTTCTAATGTTATTCTTCTTAATTTGCTTAAAATAAAAAATACAAATCATTTGATTTTTTTAGACCATACATGTACCAAAAAAAAGGCCAGCTTTGATCAATTTTGACCATTACATGCGGTTTTTTGCAGATTACGGTTTTAAGCTTCTATACAACCGTGTAGAGTGCTGATTCCAGCCAAACCAGATCAGACCGTTTGATCCAGTCCGGTTTTCAAAACTATAGTCTGTACTCTTCTGCATGAGCATCATGTGTACACAAAGGCCGAACAGGCCTATTTTCGTTCAAGTAATTAGTCTGTACCCGAATACCCATCTGCATGAGCATCGAGAGCACACAGGGTGGCCAAGCCTGTGTTATGGAGGTATTTTAAATACAGTTCTTGATATACAAGCTGAAATCAATATACCATGGCATCTTCTACTCTTTCACTGCAACCATTTTGCAGATGACAACAATGGGACACAGGGTAGTTGAGACCACCAGATAGCTATGCAAGCAAATCAGGTGATGACATTAAAAATATGATATGATAATCTATGATATGAATGCAATTCTATTCAGACGCACCGCAGTGACCTATGAGGGGTGAAAGTAGGAAGATCTAGGCCTTCCAGGGAAAATAAAATTCAGGTTCGGGCAGCATTGATCCTGGTGGGCCTGGCCAAGCTTTCGGACCAGTAGTAACCTGCATTGACCTGGGTGGGCCTGGCCAATCTGTTGCACCAGCAATAACATGCATTGAACCGGATAGGCCTGACCAGGCTGTTGAACCAGCAGTAACATGTATTGACCTGGTTGGGCCTGGCCAAGCTGTTGCACCATCAGTAACATGCATTGACCCGGGTGGATCTGGCCAAGCTGTTGCACCAGCAGAAACGTGCATTGACCCGGGTGGGCCTGGCCAAGCTGTTGAACCAGTAGGAGCCTGCATTGACCCGGGTGGGCCTGGCAAAGCTGTTGACCCAGTAGTAATCTGCATTGACCTGGGTGGGCCTGGCCAAGCTGTCAGACCGGTAGAATCTGACATTGACCCTGGTGGGTCTCGCCAAGAAGTCGAACCAGTAGTAACCTGCATTGACCCAGGTGGGCCTGGACAAGCTCTTGGACCAGCAGTACCTTGGGAAGCTGCTGCAGGTCCTGGATACTTTGGAAGATGGCCAAGTGTTGAGGGTCCCACCACCAGCGGGCGTCCTGCTACTCTCACTGCCAATATTTTCCCATCAATCCTGTGTCCATTCATGTGTGCCACGGCCTTAGCTGCATCCATGGGATCGCTATACTTAACAAATCCATAGCCCTTACTGAATCCGGTGCTTCTGTCCATGATCACTTTTGTTTCCATGATCCTTCCAAAAGGAGAAAACAGCTCTCTAAACTGATTGTCATCCACAGTTTGAGGAAGACAACCCACATATAGCTTTCCATCATCGACTTCTTTGCTGCATTTGCTTTCTGTGTTTGGAGTCAGACTGACGCCAGGGTGAGAATAATTAGCATAAGATGGTGAAGTAACTAATTGGCAGTTGCCATGTCCCTGGGGCATGCTACCTGAAAGTGGTGAGGTACCAAAGGTGAGGCGACCACCACCAAAATCAGTAAGAACAGTACGATAATCGTTGCCAACATTTACACCGGGAATCGATGCTGTCAAGGGGCAACTTGCAGTTAGATGGCTACTGCTTCCGCATATGTCACAGGGGACAATTTTAAGCATCCCTTTCAGTTCAGCAAGCTCCCTTAATTGGGCATGTTTGTGCTCATTCATTCTTTCTGGATTTAGCAGTTCTTCAACCATTCTCACAGCAGCATCCAGTGATTTCTGGCTTTTTGCCTCTACTAAGACATGCAAGTCGTCATTATCAGAGGAATCAGGCTTCTGCTGTACACTCCCGTCTTTCACAGAACCTTTACCCTTTATTGACAACTTAGCTCCAGTTTCCTTCTCCATTCTCTTCTTCGTGTTCCCCTGAGGACCAACTATAAGACCAATGAAATTATACCCAGGATATTCTCTAAATGGTAAGTAAAGTTTTTTATAGAGCCTTGGGCGTTGGTAAGGAGTAATTTTGAAATTGGGGTTCTTCTCACGCAACCTTGAAATGATGTGTTTTCGATCTTTGATGAGCTGCTTACGGAACCTGACATCTCTCGTGTTTACTCTGACTCCAAGGTTATCAAACACCGGTGGGGGAGAAGGAGATCTTTCATTCTCAGGCCTGTCATCGTGAAATTCTGAATCCCGCAGCTTCCTATTTAACTCTAAAAGCTTTGCGTTCAACTCCCGAATTTCAGGATCGGAATTAACTGCTGCATTAATCACTGTCACAAAATCTGGCAGTTGAATGTGACCCAGTATTTTTAACTGAGAATCATCAGCAGACCACCTGGTTTTCCTCCTTTTACTAGTCCTATCACCTTCACCTGCCTCCCCATCAACTTCTGGCTGTGTATCCCATCTACTATGCCTTCGTTTTCCTGAACTTCCTGTGCGCTCCTGTTGCTCAGAAGCAATTTCATCATTAACAAATGCATTGGAAATTCCCGACCTACTCTGGGAATCTGTAAGAGCAAAACTGACATCTGATTCTGGTTCCAAAGACTGCTCTTGCTTGCACTTCTTTCTCAAAGGACAAACTTGCAACAGACCTGAGTTACCTGCTGTTGCATCCAATGACCTTTTCTTTTCGTTCGAATTGATTGGAACAGATTCTGACTGGCATTCATTGTCATCAATGTCACTGCCTGAAAATGGCTGAGACACAGCTTCTGATGGCTCTTCATTTGGTTCCTCGTCAAGTCCCTCACTCGGTTCTTCACTTGGTTGTTCAACCGAATCATTTTCACTGTCCGAAGAAGGCTGAGAATCAAAATTTTCTGATGGCTCCTCAGTTGGTTCGTCACTTGGTTGTTCAGTTTCATCATTATCATTATCAGAAGATGGCTGAGAGACAGATTCTTCTGATGGCTCCTCCTCTTGTTCCTCACTTACATCCTCATTTATTTCTGCACTCTTAACTGTACATTTATCATCACCATCATTGCTTTCATCTGAAATATTCAGAGCAACTGAAGCCTTCAGTTTCGTCATTTTTGTTTTGTATGCTCTATATCTGACCACAGAAGATGTGGGATCTCAACCTAGATGTTGCTGCTGCATTAGTCATTGAAATGCATCAGCAAACATATAGAAGGAAACCAAATGTACTCCCAAAATTTAACAACACAAAGAAGTAACAAACCAATTAAGATTGACATTCATTATGTCAAAGTGCGATTTCTAAAATTTAAATTTTGTGTGGGCATAACACACAGTCAACAATGTTTCCCTTCGTGGATATGGGCATGTGTGTCAGCAGGATACATTGACTAGGGTAGACACAGATATAACAGAATACTTTTCCCTTTTAAGGTAACAAAGCAATCACAAAAAGCTTGACGGTGACTGACCCGTATATGTATAAACTAATGAGAAATTTATTGGAATATGGGCATTGCTTCTTAAAAGTGGTATGGAATCAATACACATTGAAACTATTTAATTTTCTTTTAAGCATTGAACTGTATAAATAGTATGTACAGTATATGACTACAACAGTGGAAAAATATTCTTTGGTTACCATTAGCTGTCTCTCATGCCATTTAAATGGCTATCTAAAAAAGAACTTTTGTGTTATGTGGGTCAATATGTCACATTCCACTTTGAATCTGCAAGGGTTTCAACAAAACTCAGATAACCTTTTCCAATTGTGTCACACCTATTGTATATTTAACTTTAAAATTGTAGAACCCTAAACTCAAAACAGTTTTGTAGGATTTCTGAAGAAATAAAAGGTAGGTTTCAGTGCTATTTGGGATCACTAAATGTTGTTAGCATGCCACTTTTACGTAGTGGAAGAGTTAACTGGATCCTATTTATGTTTACAAAAGATTTATGCCTTACAGTCATCATGGATTAGCCAACTTCCAATGGTGAAAAAAAAACTTTTTATTTATTTATTTATCTTTTTTTTTTTTTTTTTTTTTGGGGGGGGGGGAAAACCGCCAATGTTTT
>JAOXJP010229896.1:0-24856 GCA_025762735.1 Platanus orientalis | reverse complement strand
ATTAATAGAGCCTGACGATTTTGACCTACGGATCCTCTACTGCGATCTAAAACAAAATATAAAAAATCAATTTTGGGTGCAATCACATCATAATAACGTAGTTTAACAACTGTAGAGCATCTGGACTCTAAGATTTGGCTGGTACCTTGTTTTGTGTGTGTAATTTGGCTTGACTCGTAATCCAATAGTGATACTGATGGCATTAAAAGAAGATATACGAGTTTTTTTTTTGTAATATGAAAAAAATGGGGGATTAAGCTTGACTCTTTTTATTTTTATTTTGTAAAACTGACTCAAAAGTTTCCGATATTTAATAACCTTACCGAGCCCACCACCCATGCTTTTGTTATCCATTTTCGAGAATGAAGCAACACCACACAAAGCAATTATGTACTTCTAATTAAGCCTCCAACAGTGAAATAAAGCTACCTATCCATACCAAGATTTACCCCAAAAAAATAACTATATCAAGGCTGTCACAGTGTTGAAAACGTCTACTAACTTGAAGTATGGTAAAGTCTGGCATCATCTATAGTGTGATATTTACCCCCAAAAAGTGTAAAAGAAATAAATTTTGATTGATCATTTTCACTTTTTGATAGGTGATTTCCAATTTTTTGGGAAAGGTGTTGCATTGCGTATGATACCAGATTTTACCACACTTCAAGCTGTAGTAGACGATTTCAACTCATTGTCATATCATTTCAAAGAACTTTCACAGAGTTCATCCTCTGTATTTGCACCCTCCCAACCCATGACCCCACTGCCTCATTCCACCTGAAATCTAACCACTGTCATAGTGACTGAACTGAAAATGCACCTTGTTCTTCGTGAAATTGTTTAACTTAGACTAAAATACAATGTAACCTTTTTTTTCCTTGGCACTGTTTATCCTCTGTGCCTACAACCCGTGTTGCAGCAATATTGTACACAGCAGATCTGAACATGATATTTATAGGATTAAATACATCAGAAAAGGCGGGAAATGCCCTAAACCCTAACACCGAAACCGCAATTTTAAATAAATACCAGGTGTCATCTTGTGTATGTACAATACTACATGCAGCATCATCCATAAACACATAAGATCTCAAATGCTGTTAGTAGTACTTCGACTGCATTGCAATGTACTAAAGTTATTGTGCTCCTAGATTATTTGCTTCTTTATTTCTTTTGTTTAATTTTTTACAGGAGAAAATGTTCTGGGTGAAAAAGTGTCTGTAGTGTTTATGGTAAATATAAGAGGACACATGTTGTTTTTGGGTTCAAAAACATGTTCAAGTATTAACAAAAAAAAGGTACCAAATTAAAAAAACACATCATGTGTCAATCAATGATAGGCCTACGTAGGCCTGTGTCAACATAGATTATCATTCCCCTTTTTTCATCTGTGAAGAAGACAGTCTAGACAAGATAACACTCCTTTGATGGACTCTTTAATACTGGTTTTTGACTACGTCGCGTGCTTTAAGAAGAGCCTAATTTATTATCTAAGGATGGATCAATGACAAGCATGCATATTCTAGAAGCTATGGTACATATACGTCAACGCATGCGTCACGTAGCCATGTTCATATCCACATTTAATAATATTTACATAATGCATGACGTTAGATTTCTTCTTTATTATTTACCGGCCCTCGCTATCAAGTAGTGAACCAGCCGTCGGAGCTGAAATAAGTTCACTTCTGACCTACCCTCTGTCCACTATAGTCTTGTTAACATCTCTATTTTTTTTTTTAGTGTGACACGTGACAAAAAAATTCAACACATGAAAAACCTATTTCGTGTGTCAATTTTTTTTTACCACGTGGTGCACTTTGCACTCTGAAAGATGTAAAATGTTACAAGACTTTTTAGCAGGAGAGAAAAGATCATGACTTAAAAAAAGTCAGCCCAGATCCTCTCCTGCTTGCAACACCATGCAATGCAATGTACCCCAAAAAAAGCGAAATAATACTTTTGAAGGTATATGTGCAGAAATCTCATGGGCCTATAAAGCTGGGTTCAAATGTTGTATCCAGGATTTTGTATGTCTTACTGTGTTTTGGACACACAGATTAACATGTCATGATTTTTTGAATTTGGTGTCTCTTTTTAAGTACAGAGTAAATATTCATTAGAAACTCTTTTTTTATGGCTTTAACCCTATACATCCCATTTTTATAAGTACCTATTTTTTCAATTGAAAATTGAATTTAGAGTTTCAATCCTATGCCTGAGCCTGTGTTTGACATACAAAACCCTGGTAGTGTTTGGATAGACTTATAATTGACTTTTGACTTAAAGAATAAGTTACTTATTTATATTTATAGACTTTGATCCATCATAATTTTTGCATAAGTAAATATGTCAAATTATCTGGTAAGTTGTTGGATCCCAACTTAAAAATAAGTTGATTCTCTACCCTCTCTCTTACTTATGACTTATGCATAAGTAACTTTTTAATTTGCAAACCAAACGTTAAAACACAGGGACTTGTGACATTTGGAGTGCTAGAAGTCATAAGTTGTTAAAAATAAGTTTATCCAAATGCTTATATTTGTTTCTGGGCCTATAATGCCCAAATTGCAATACCATAAACATAAAGGCATTTAAATGACGCATGTGGAACAAGAACACCTACCATGCTTGGGCCTCTTTAGGGAATCCTGTATTGTAACCCATCATTTACCCATCAAAAGAAAAAATTGTGACTGAATGGGCTTTAGCCCATTGTAGCCACCCGAGTTTTACTTGAATAATGTGGTGTCAAACTAGTGAGGTCATGAGTTTAAAAGAGTCTTTGTCTGTATTGAGGCAGCTGCTTGACACACGTCAACATCTCAATGGTTTTGTTTAGTAGATGAAAAGGAAAGAATGAGTTGACTATAGGAACCTCCAACGTCACAGTGCGGGACACGTGTCCATTTGTGGGATCCATTCCCGACAGACGATTCAATGTGTTGTGACGTACTTATTGCCAGACAGCCCACAAGACGAGGATTAGGTATTTTTGTGGGGCCTGGTCCTTCCTAGTCAATACACTTTGAAACCCATTAACTATAACAAGGAAGGATGCCTCCAAGAATAACTTTCGAGGATTGGCTTTGAAGAAAAATTAGAATGTTATGCAAGGAGGATAACTGGATAGGCCTAAAGAGGTTCATATTCTTAATGGGCCCTCGATAGGTGGGCCAACTAGCATTCGTGCCGTGGGTGCAAAGGAGGGTCACACATGATCAAATGGACCCAAATTAGGTGAGTTCTTAATTATGCCATGGGTTAACCTGATGTGATGAGAATAGTCCTAATCTTAATCAATTGTTTTGGCTTGGTGGGTCACCTCTTTGATGGCCCATGAGCCCATAATCATACCAAACATTGGACAGGAAGGCTGTGTATTTGCTGACATCCACTGTGATCAACCGAGTAAGAATGAAAAATTGAATAATGTGATTATGAAATAACACCACATTGTTGACTTGGTATTCAAATATAATTAATTTATTAAGTATGATATAACAGCTACAACTAGGGGCGGCACCCTAATCTTTCGAGGTTTATAGGGGGATTATTTCTGGTTGGGTTATGTTTAACATTTTTCATCACCACTTAGTTTATCCCTAACAAGGACTAAGGTAAACGATATAAAATTATCTATGTTGATGGTTTAATTTTCATAGTGATTCTTAATGCATCAAACAAGAAGTTCAAATAGATAATTACCATGAAAATGATAGAAGCTACATCCTATTCAATCTAGTCAAAGCCTATAAAATAAAAAATTAAACCCAATCCAATCATATCCTGTTCATGTACTCGTAATAAAAGTTGCTAAAACCTACTACCATAAATTACAATACTCCCTAACACTCCTAAAAAACATGAGGATTTTGAAGAAAATTTTTTCAAAGGTCCGACGCCGACGGATACTCCCAAGTCTTGATATTTATAAATGTGCTTGCCAAATGTTGTTGATGGCAGTTGAGCCATAATGATATGGAATGTGAGATATTCGAGTAGATGAAATGACGCACATAAGATGATTGTATGGATGAAGATGAGTATATTAGCATTTTGGGCTAAGAAAGAAATATTCCATTAATTTTATGCATCATTCCATATATGATACCACCAAATAGATTAAAAAGAAGGGGCTTAGTCATAGTGGATCTCTTATGCCAGTAAAGAAACAAACCTTAATGGGGTATAGTCATTATGGCGAAAAACACCTTCAGCTTACAAAATCTCAAGCAAAACAAACATTTTAAATAATAATAATGTTTCTTCCTTTATACCAACCAATTATGAAAATGAAGTTTTCTCATTTGAAACACCCCCCATTCCTGAAAGATGAAATTTCATAATCAACCAAAAAAATGGCATTAATTAGTAGTGATAGATATTGCAAGGATTGAGGAAACCAATGCATAAATCTAGTGTGACCGCTTTTCCGGTGATGATGACCCGACCAATGGCAATGGCTAATGGATTCTAAATGATGGTGTTCAGGAGGTGGGGGTGCCCTTGCAATGGTCAAATGGTCGCACGGTAGGCCCGGGTCTCTGGCGGAACAGACCCTACACAGTACAGAAAAAATGGTCAAGAAGTTGGACACCGGAGGGGGGTTGGCCTTGAGCTCTCTAACGGCCAAGTTAGACGGTTGGGGGATATAGAAATGAGCCTATCCAAATTAGGGTTTCAGTTGTCCCATACCTAATGAAAGAGTTGTTATCCCCCTTTATAGGCCTGGGTCCCTACCTTCTCTCCAATCCCTGCTTTTTTTCCAGGTGGTGTTAGGCCAGCTGTGTGGATTATTCTCTCATTGTAACGGTTTTTGGATTGTTCTTATCTTAAAGTGCGAGAAATAAGGTTTCCGCCATTTTTACTTGTAGGGGATTTTTGGGGGTTCAGTGCTTGTCATGGTCACGAGTCCCTTTCTTGGTGTCGGGTGGTCGTTTGATATCAGGTGATGGGGTGAGTGACTCGGCATTCTTTGTGAGCCTAGGCGTCACAAGGTTATCAAGTAGCAGGGCCCCCCATAGGTGGCCCTAATATCTTTTAGGTCACAAGCCAGTGAATGCTCCCCGGGTTAATTTTCCTAGGGATTTATTGGGCTGATTTTTTTAGAGTCAGAGCTTTGCGGGCTTATCGGGGTCAGTTTATATGGAGCTCTTGGTATCTTTCCCCATCACCAACCACCCTCATTCTTGGGTCAAGAGTTATGTGGCTCAAGAATGTGAAACGTTTGTGACTGATGTCCTTTCATTACGGAGAACGTGATCCGTTGTTTGGGTTACCGAGGTGACATTGATTAGTAACATGCGCTAATGATAGCTTCATATTTAATGGGCCTCAATAATCGAGGGGGCGTGCTGGTGCCAGTTACGAGTCATGTCAAGCATCATGCTTCTTCAGATCCCTAGGCCATCGAACAGCCGTGTTCAAACCCCCTAAAAATTTTGAGATTCATGCGTCTCCTCATTTCTCAGGTTGATTTCGTTACCCCGTGGATGCGCGATAAGTGTAGGGTCGAGGATGTGTGGGCTACCTATAAATATCTCCCCAAAGGAAGGGTTTGTTTTTCTTTATCATTCTTAGCTTTCCCTTGTGCTTGCCTCTACTTGGGCGATTTCTGGTAAGTTCTCTGCTTACCGGCATTTGATCGTTGTTATTTCCAGCGTCTGTTGCACTACCGGGCTTTTAATCTTCACCATCTCTGGCGTCCCTCCTACTTCCGAGCACCTATTCCTTATCTAGGTATTTAGTTTCTGTTTTGTAGTTTGAATCTTGTTTCACCATGTTTTCATTCTGTCGTTTGTTAGATCCTACTGTGTCAACTTGTCCGTTTACTTCTCCTGTTTCTAGTGTCTTCGTTTTTCGTCATCTTTTTTTTCTTTCTCATAAACCCCTACCCAATGGTGTCTAAGGACAGTTGACCAGATGGTCAATGAGGCCAACGAGTTATCAGAGGTCTGTCAAAACCCTATGGAGTAGGCCACCCAGCCTGCACCATCTAATATCTAAGAGGTGGTGGGGGAGATTTCCCTTGAGCAAGATTTCACCATTGCTAGCTATACCTCCAAGTTGGGGGACTAGGCCCTGGCTCATTTTCGTTCCACATACCTCATATTTGAGGGGGTCAGTATTTCAGCCTTCACAACTCCTACTGGCAATGTGGCACTATACGAGCAAGCCCTTCTGGCGGGTCTTCGATTTTTGGTTCCCTCATTTTTTAGGGAACTACTATTGTGCCTTAGGTTAGCGTCAGGGAGGGAAATTGATGCCCAACGCTTGGTGAATAACCATAGGGTGTTTGGTCCTATGGGAATTGACGTTCAAGGAGATGGCCCACCTTACCCTGAACAAGTGTTTTCATTGCTTTTGTCCGAAAGAGCAGGAGCCGGAGTGGTTCTATTTTGTCAGTCAGGACCCGACTATGACTTTGGTGACCGAGCTCTCAAGTTCTAACAGCAGGTAGAGGGTCCAGTACTTCTTTATCTTAAGCGAGGGTTGGGAGTACCCCCCGAGGGAGGTCCCTCCCGTGAGGTTTAATCGGGGTTAGGCATCGGTCATCAGTCCCGTAGGTAAGCCACCATTTCTTTTTTTTTTTCGTGTACTTGTACATTATTTTTGTAATCTTCTCAATTTTTATTTCTTCTTATGTGTTCTTTTTTTTTTTAGTCTCAGAGGTAGAAGAGTTATCCCCCGAGGAGGAAGCCCACATACGGGAGGTTGTGAATCACTCGACCCACGCCTTCCCTAATCTTGTGACTCCGGCAAATCTCCATAGGGTTGGATTCCAGCCTAACCCAAGTAGCTCCCCTTTTCTTTCTTTTTTTTGTAATCTCCTTTAATAACTTTTTAATCTATAAATGAAGTCTCTTTTTTTGCTTTAATCTTTATACATTCTACTCTTGTTGCTACTTTTCTCATTGAATTTTTCTAAGTATGGATGTGTGTAATGGTGATTGTGTTCCTTATCAGGTTTCCCGGGCCTATCAGGGTAGGCCACGATAGGGACTCCCAAGAGTATAGAGATAGTTAATGAATTTCTTTAAGTATGAGTGTGTCTTAGGGTAAATAACCTTTAAGTAAGTAGGGGTAAATGATGGAAAATTTTTTCTTAGTGTAGGTACACCTCGGGGACAATACTCCCTCAACGAGTAGAGATAGATGATAACAATTTTTTCTCGATGTAGGTACGCCTCGAGGATAATACACTATCGGCAAGCGGGTGCACTACCCTTAAATAATTTCTCAGGACAAAGAAAGAAGACCCGTCTGGTCTCTCATGGTTTGGGTGAGTAAGGGTTCCTGATGACGTTTTATTTTTTGGGGCTTAAGTCTTCACCCCTCACAGGGGCCTTCCTTTAGTAGTGTCTATAGAAACCCAAAAATGCACGCAAATGTCAATATAATATGATACTCACCACACCTTTAAGGGCGAATGAAATTATGAAGTATCATTCACCTGAAACCAGAGGATCTTGAGTATTCACTCTCATTTCAAAAACCAGAAATTGAAATATGAGTTGATCTCTTCCAGTGGTGGTTATTTTGGATAGCCACGACTCTTGTAAGTCCCTTAACTACCCAGAAGATGGAAGAAGGTAGATTCTCGCATAGAAGAATCACCTAAATCCCTAGGATAAGATTTGAAGAATCCCACCTCAATATAAACGATATGGAAGAGATAGAGTTCTTCTCAAGTGATGACTCTTCTCTAAACTCGTTTTCTGGTACTTATAAATACCATTATGCACGCATAAGGAAGGAGATGAGAAAAATAGAAGACAGTTAGTGAGAATGAAAGAGTTTAGAAATTGAAGATTAGTCACAAAGGCAAGAAACATCTATTCATTGAAGGTATGTGAGCTACCTCTCTTCCAAAAGAGAAGACACGTCCATTACAACTCTGTCATCTCCCTGAAGAAGACACCATAGGAAGCTCAATGATGATCCAGATTATAGATAGGTAAACCTGCCAATGTATAAGAAAATACAATTTTATGTATACAAATATTATCCCTTCTCCTCTTTTATATTTCTACAACTCTATTTCATAATATAAGCCAGAAACTTAAAGTTAATCAGAGGTTAATTGTGCTAAACGACTATAATTAACAAGTCTTCCAGACTTGTAGTTTTAGTTTCCAACACATAAAATAATAAACTAGCCTCTAAAAATGGCTAGGTAATTTGTCCAATGAATTTCGCCTCATATCATAGGCTCGAAATTTGGTGTTACAAATTTTTGACACGCTCAGTGGGACTAAACTTTTCTCTCATATCTCTTTAAATTCCGTTGTATTAATGGGTCTTTCTTGTCTTCACAAGTACCTTAATGGAGTTACAACTATGGAACCATCTGTTGGTTCACCACAAGCCCCAAGGAAAACATGGGTTGTGGTCTTGATCTCCCCACCACCATCTACACGTTTAGTTGAGGCTTCGGTCTCCCAAAACCCACATTTGGTTGAGACTTCAGTCTCCCAAAACTCACCTATGGTCTAGGCTATGGTCTCCCAACAGAAAGTTGAGGCTTCGGTCTCCCTTACTTCATCAGGGGTTGAGGCTTTAGTCTTCCCCTGGGTAATGGCAGTACTGCCTGTGTTAGTTAAAGATGAAAATTGTAATGCTAAATTAAGAGGATATGCTCCTCGGAGAACTTTTAATAAGCTAAGGAAACAATGGATACCCAAAAATGAACTTAATCTTCGCTCTAAGGCCATTGAAATCACTGGAAAGGGATAGAACAATGTCTTGGGCAAAGGGCCAGAATTTCATTCGCCATAGACAAAATACGTGAATGAAGAAGAATATTCACATTTGCTAGATCATGTATGTGTAAATGAGATAAAAATTTATCATTCGCGGAGAAACACTGGTGGACGAAGACAACATTCAGCAAGAAAGAGGAGGAAGGCTAGGACTTTCAAGTGTGAAACTAACTTCACTCACCAAGAGGTAGTCCTACCTAGTGGTTTTTCTTTTCTCATAGAAACTCTTATGCAAACACCTCTGGCAAATGAGAATGAAGCTTTACATTCATGCACAAATGTGTGCTCCTGGAAGCAAAGACATTCGCGTAATGTTGTCTTAGTGAATGACCAGAAGGACCCCACATTCACGCACATTTAGTATGGAGGAAAGTTTCATTCACACACACTTATGGGCACAAAGCAAAATTTCCATTCGCCACTAGGGAACCAAGATTTGACCACAGTACATATTACTCTCATAGGAGTTCTCACAATGCTCAAGAACCAGATAAAACAATAGGTCATCAATCAGGTCAGGGCATTTAGGCCATCTGGTTATAAAGGAAATTGTCACAGCAAGGAAAAAAAATCTAAGACAAGAACCGCTAGAGGTCACACTTCATAGAGGGACTTGCAACAAGGCAATATGGTCACCCAAAACTCACCTAGGTGGCACAATTGGCAGAACGATGAAGCAATGGTAGAATTCAGAAACTTGATGCTATTGACCCGATTCGAACTGCTCAGCGGGCTTGAAGGAAGTAAACCACCAAAAAGAATAAGGGTTTTTCCCTCTGAACAAAAATGGAAAAAAGAACATTGCACAAAAACAAAATCCAATACACTGGAGTTTTTCCACATACAACCAAAAATGGGAGACATGCGCATTAATGCAATGCCACCATGGGCACATCCACGAGGGGGTGGCTCTGCTCACATTAAGAGTAGCTCAAGCTATACACCTCACATTGGTAAGGGTAAGATAACCAAACCTACTCATGACTCTCAAGCAGCGGTAATGTTCGCAGGAGCAAAGAAAGATGCCCCTACCAACATCCTAGTTATTCTGGGTCATGACCACGAGCCTTTAACGCTGTTGGTATGATGACTAGAAGTCAACTGGCAGTAAGCGCTAGAACACCCAAAACACTTTCAAGAGGACTATCAACTGTTGGGAGGGGTCCTATAGCCTTTCCCGTTATGTTCCATCATGAAGATAGTCCTTACACTACACACAGGGCTGCCATGACAGTCAATGTTACCTCTACTTCACAAGGACCTGAGGTGACAATAACAGGGTCAAGAGAAAGTCAAGATTTACCTACTGACCCTACAACAAACATAGAAAATACAGATGTCAAAGAATAATATTCTGACTCCGAAGGGGAACACACTATAACTGTAGAATGGCAAGCCTAAGTAGAAAGTCGAGACTGCCATTTGGCCGCTCAAGACATCGCCATAGCAGAACTGAAGGCCATGATTGAATAGCTCACACTTGAGCGATAGGGTACGATCCCATCAAATCACAATCTTACCATAGCAGAATTAGCAAGGGCAGCTATCCCTAACCAAATGCAAGGAGGTACACTCATTACACACCAAAGTATGCCTTTGCCACTCTGCCTGGAGCTGCCTCAACTATAAGTGTTGCACCCAATATACCCACTCTGCAAAGGCCACCTATACAAGGGCTCCTATAAGGTCCACACCCACAAAGACCTCACCAGGCCCCTCATCATCAATAAGAACCACCTTTGTATGGACCCACACCTCCTTGGACATATGGTTACAATGGTTACAACCCATATGCGCAGCCTCCCTTTATGCCACAGGGACTATACGTGCATCTGGTTGTGCCCATGATGAACCCTAACAATATGCAAGCAATGATGACTGAAATTCTCAATGAATATAAGGAGCAAGAAACTATAAGCACATACATGACTGGGAAGATGTACCCCCTACATGTGGACACATCACCCTTTCCACTGAAGTTTGTTCAACCCCACTTCAATACATTTAATAGAACAACATGCTCGAAGTAACACATTGCTCACTTTGAATCACAGTGTGTTGTTATCGCTCAACAAGGTGACTTATTGCTAAAAAAAATTTTCCAATCTCTGGATGGCATTGCCTTCATGTGGTATTCAAATTTGAAGCCTAACTCTATTCCAGACTGGGATTCAATGAAACGAGCATTCGTATAATAGTTCAATGGCACATATAGGCCTATGAAGCTGTATGAATTAACTAGTGAAAGACAGCGGGATAATGAGTTAGTTGTAGACTTCATCAACAGATGAAAAAATATGTCTTATGCTTGTGAGAATGCACCTCCAATTAAAATGCTCATTGAGATGTGTTTGTAGAATATAGCCTTTGATCTTTCCCTCTATCTTATAACCCATAAGTATTTTGGGTTTGTTGATTTGATATTTAAAGCGTCCACCTAAAAAATGAGGCTACTAGACCACAAATGTGAGAAGAGAGAAAAAACGGTGGTTAACAAGATGGAATCAGCCATGGTTGGCACTAAAAAGTCACCCACTAAGTTGAAAGTCAAACATACCACAGATACAACTAAGTAGGCAAAGCAAGAAGCTCTTCCTAGAAGGCCAAGCATGAAAGAACGGCAGAAAAAAGCCTATACATTTCATCTTGATGATTTATAGAGTCTCTTCAAGCAAACAACTAAATCTCAGGATATCATATTTCCTAAGTCAAAAAGACCGGTAGAAGCTGATAAGGTCAATGACCCAAAGTATTGTAAGTATCACCGCATTCTAGGCTATATATTACAAGATTCCTTTGTATTCAAGGACAAGCTTCAATAATTAATTGACAAGAACACCGTGGAATTAGACTTAGATATGAGAGCTGCAACCACCAATGCCATCTTTGTCAATGAAGATATGGTCAACTTTGTTGACATCCAAGACGGTGGGGACGACGGTGATAATCAGGGTAATTGGGTGACATTTGAGGGAAAAATAACACAAAAAAGAAGACTCCAGGCTGTACCATAAAAAAAGGAGAATGTTCCTAGAATCACGGACTCCATACCATCGCTCCTAGGGGACGACTTGTTAGAATGATCTCTTCAGGTGCCAGTTACATTGGAAGAGTTTATGCCTGAAGATCCACTCCAATCCCTGGTAGCCTCTTATAACATGATGTTAATTGTACGAGATGGTAACCCTCGCTCATGCGGACAACCACATCGGGCACTAGCGTCACAGGGATCAACAATAGTGATTGATTGGTTGTAGAATACCATAACATACCAAAATCACTTTAAGGAGGTAATTGTCCCAATAGCGGTCTATAGATTAATGTCGGGGGTATCTCCATTGCATTAACAAGTTCCATACAAGACCCTCCACTGTGGTTTGTGAGAATTACCCATTTGCCTATGACACCCTAGAAACATATATACTTTTGGAATGTGATGACCAAGTTCAAGCGACGGGCCTTCCCTTGTCATTGAGATGTCTATTTCAAGGTGTTCCCTCCCAGTTTTGAGGTCCCATTGTTCGCCACATTCTTAAATAAAAACTATCAATGCCCATGATATCATTTGTTTAAGTTCATGATATCATGTAGAGAGGTAATGCACAATGATAACTTGTTATTGCAACTATTCCCACTCCTTGGATGGTCCACCATTGGATTGGTACATGGATCTAGCGCCACAAAGTATACCTTCTTGGGGCCATTTGATTGAAATGTTCATCCATGAGTTCATGAGGTCGGGCATAGAACCCTACAATCCTTAGAATACGGATCCCCTGAGACAACCTCCTCAACAACAAACATATGAAGAATTTGATGGTGCCCTTGATCAAATTATTACCCAGTTGTTGGATTCTCAATGGTTTGGCAAAACAAAGCAACTTATCAGACATGAGGTATAACTTACCCAATTCCTAGAGGATTATCAGCTTCCCCCGCTCACAATATACACTGGGGATGGGGACCCTCATTTTCACACTAATTGGTTCTTACAAGAAACTGGTTTACTAGCCACTACCCATGATCTGTTGGTACGACTCTTCCTATTTTCTCTAGACTCACATGCTTTTGACTAGTACTTGACCCTACCAACATGTTATGTCTCCTCATAGCCAATTCTCATTGATCGTTTTTATCGTCGACAATGGGCATATAGATATGACATTCAATATGTACAAAGTGTGGTACATTTCCTACCTCAAGATCAATGGGACGTCAACATGGAGGCCAATGACTCCTCGACTTCAGTTAATGAAGACAACAATGCCATAAACCTATGGTAGACCCGACGCTGTGATTTAACCTTGCAAGATATGACATTCTTGGTCACTAACTTAGATGGCTCTAATGATGATGATGATTCTAGCTTCACCTCTGCATTTCAGGACCTTTAAGAGAATAAAATGTTTGATAACTCATAAATAGAGGCTTGTAATATTACCAAACTTAAAATCACTACTCCGGTGGAGGGATGCTAGCCACATTCCCGACATGTCAATCAAGTCAAGCTATGATCCGAGAAGTAGATCCCACCGCGGGGCCCTATGGTAAATCAACAAGTTGATGCAATGAAAAGGGTAACTTTGGAAGCCGAACAAAACAAAGCCATCAAGAAGATAGAAAACCCTATCCCATATGATGTGATGGCGCATCTTAAAAAGATCCCGTCATTATTAACTGTGTACGATGCTCTATATATGTTACCAAAGCTCGGGCCTCTATGATCTTTGCTTTAACTCACCCAGATGAATTTGCCACAAATGATGAGATTGCTAGAGCTTCTTAGAAAACCGCAATGCAAGGAGGATTGTGTATGCCCATGGTTACCTTTAAAGATACCAATATGTATTCCGATGATCCTAGTCATAATCGATCATTATTCATCACAAGCTCTATTGATAATCAACTTGTGTCTAAAGTTATGATAGATGGTGGCTCAGCAATCAACATACTTTCGGTCGAAACACTAGACTACTTGAGAGTAGATTCATCCCAACTCAGGCTTAGCACACTCGTCATCCAAGGGTTCAATCAGAATGAGCATTATCTTCTCAGTTCCATTAGGCTAAGAACAAAGTTTGGCCACATAGAAGTCTGGATACCTTTTTATGTAATCGATGTAGACACTACCTACAATGCTCTCATAGGTCGACCATGGATGCACAAGTTTCAGGTGGTCCCCTCAATGTATCACCAATGCATCAAGTACCCCTGGCAAGATACTTAAGGAACTATAATAGCTTATAACAATCCCTTCAAAGTGGCAGAAGCTTACTTTATCAATGCCACATATTATCAAAAACTTGATCCCATGGAAACTCTAGCAAGGAACTACGAAGGTGGATCCAAGCCTCGAAAGCTTAGGGTAAAGCATGACATCAAAACTACTAAGGACAAACCTATATTGTTACCCGAGTCAGTAGCACAAGATTTCATCCTCCCTCTGACACATTTGTCAGGAGTGTGTGTTGATCTTTATTGGACACCTTCCATCTTTTTACTTGAAGGCCTAACCGACCTAGTAACCATTCAGATCCTACCTCAGAGAGAGAACTTAAAGACCCAGACGGTCTATTGTCGCATACAAAATTGGCTCCTCAGCCTCTCTGGAACTCCAGCTTCAACCAGCAGGAGAAATAGAAGAACTCTCTTATAAAGGCAAGGAAGTTCTAACCCAACAGTTTAAATAATTAGTCATTCATTGTAAAAATAAGGATGACACAGGAGGATTGGGCAAAAATCCCACCAAATTGAGAGTTTCTTCACATGCAATAATGGTGTATGGGATCGACTTACTAGAAAACGCTCCAACCGTCTCCCTCTGAAGCTTTTATCATGGAATTAATGATACTTGTTCCTCCAAAACTTGAAGATGGAGGTCAAGCAACAGTAGACGACCTGATCGAAGTAAATCTAGGAATAGAGGAAGACCCCTGTCCTACTTTCATTAGTGCATGTCTTTCCCTAGAAGAACAAACACAATACATAGAATTCCTATGGAAAAATTGGGATGTGTTCGCTTGGAATTACTCCAAAATGTTGGGATTAGATCCTAATGTGGCTATTCATCAGCTCACCATGGACCCATCCTAGAGGCCTATTAAACAACATCCTCGTAAACCTAGGCATGATATCATCAACAAAATAGAGGATGAAGTGGAGAAGCTGCGTAAAGCCAGGTCCATTCGAGAAGTCTGATATCCAAAATGGCTCACTAATATTATACCAGTACAAAAGAAGAATGGTTAGATCAGGGTGTGCATCGATTACAGGGACCTCAATAGTGCATGCTCAAAGGACGACTTCCCTCTACCACTCACAGAGTTACTAGTAGATGCCACCATGGGGTATAAAGATCTCTCTTTCATGGATGGTTATTCAAGATATAATCATATCTAAATGGCTCCAAAGGATGAAGAGGCTACCGCGTTTCATACGCCAATTGATATATTTTGTTACAGGGTCATGTACTTCAATCTAAAGAATGCCGACGCCACTTACCAGAGGGCAATGACCTATATATTCGAGGATCTATTACATGATGCGGTCGAATGCTATGTTAATGATTTGGTCGTAAAAACAAAACTCAAGCAACACCACATCGTTGATCTAGACCGGGTATTCCAATGGCTTCGTTGTTATAATTTCAAGGTGAATCATCTCAAATGTGCTTTTAATGTATCATCAAGGTGATTTCTTGGATTCATTATTTGACATAGGGGAATCAAGATAGATCCTAAGAAAATTATAGCCAGAATAGAAATGCCAACACCAAGGAACATTTTTGAACTTAAGAAATTACAGGGGAAACTTGTGTATATTTGGAGATTCATTTCAAATCTCTTAGGATGTTGCCAGCCCTTCTCACACTTAATGAAGTAGGGAGTTCCTTTTGTATGGGACCAAGCCTGTCAAAATGCATTTTACAACATTACGCAATATTTGTTGAATCCATCGGTACTCATGAGCCCAGCTTTAGGTAAGCCATTGCTCTTATACGTAGTAGCTATGCAATCATATCTTAGGACATTGCTGGCCTAACACAATGAGGAGGGAAAGGAACATGCTTTATACTACCTCAACAGGACAATGGTTAGCTAAACTATTCTCCCATTGAAAAGATTTGCTTGGCTTTGGTGTTTGCACTACAAAAGCTGCAACATTATCTCCCCACCACATCAGTACACCTTATATCAAGGGCTGACCCATTGAAATATATCATGAGTCGTCCCTCAGTACAAGGGCGCATCACCAAGTGGACTGTTCTTCTTTCAGAGTTTGACATTCACTATATTCCGCAACGCGTCATTAAAGGACAAGCACTAGCAGATTTCTTAGCAGTGCATCTGGTACCTAACAACTCACCCCTTCAAATAGAATTGTTGAATGAGAATGTCATGCAAGTTCAGATAAAGAAAGACTGAGAAATGTTTTTTTACGAAGCATCCTAGGATCCTGCTACCCTAGGGGACAATACAAACAAGTATTTAGGGATTGGCATTGTTTTCATCACCCTAGACAATGGCATCATCATGCACTCCCTTACACTAATAGAGGGGCGCTCAAAGAATGAGACCGAATATAAGGCATTGATGCAGGTCTTGAACTGGCCTTGGAAATCCCTATAGATGACCTTACGGTTTATGGAGATTCAGAGCTCGTTATGCGTCAGATTAATGGCCTTTACCATATCAAGAAGTCTAGCCTCACACCTTACTTTCAAAGGGCTAAAGACTTGGCAAATCTGTTCAGGCGCTTGTAAATACAACATGTCAGAAGGGACTATAAAGGGTAAACTGATGCACTTGCCAGCTTGGCAACATCTCTAACACATCCAAGGGATGATTACCTCATCATTCACATTAGGGAAGGGAGATTCGTGTACCCATTCATTTCAACTATGGAAGAAGTTGCCCTCCTTGTCTGCAACACTAAATTACCCGAGTGTAATGCATAGGGTATAGATGGTAAACCAACCCCGAAAGAGGAAGATTGACACGAACCCTTAATCCAACACCTCATGGATAGAACAGAGCCGTTCGACCCTATCAAGTGTAAGGAAATAAGATGATGCGCCACTTGATTTACTTTATAGGGTAATCAATTATATAGGAGGTCACTTGATGGCATATTGTTGCATTGTTTATTAGTCGATGAGGCCAACACTGTGATGAATGAAGTGCATGCCGGTGTGTGCGACAGACAGTAGAGCAGTCCTAAGCTTTAATACCAGTTGAAAAGACTTGGCTACTATTGGCCAACAATGGTGGTCGATTATATTGAATATTCCAAGAGATGTCATGTTCACCAACTGCACAGTGATTACAGCCATGTGCCCGCCAACTACTGCACACTACTTCTTGTTCATGGTCATTTTCCAAATGGGGAATGGACATAGTGGGACCCATTACTCCAACTTCTGCTAAAGGGCATCAATACATTCTGGCTGCAACAGATTACTTCTCCAAGTGAATAGAGGTTGTTGCCCTGAGGGAGATTGCTTCTAACATTGTCTGGTTCGTTAAAGTTTACCTCATATATCGGTTCAGCGTCCCTGACTGCATAATTATAGACAATGATCAACCAGTCATGAGTTCACCTCTGTATCAACTCATGGCGAAGTACAATATTATCTTAAAGCACTCTTCATGATACTATCCCCAAGCTAATGGGTTAGCGAAAGCTTTCAACAAAACTCTCTACAAGATCATTAAGAATGGTGGCTAGGCACAAAATGGACTAACATGAGCACCTACTGGAAGCACTCTGGGCATATCACACCACCTTTCATACACCTACACAAGCAACCCCATACTCTTTGGTGTTTGGAGAAGAGGCAGTTCTCTCAGTCAAAATCCATATTCCATCTTTAAGGGTCATAATACAGGATAGCCTGACAGAAGCGGAGGCCGCCAATATTCAACTTTTAGAACACAAAAACCTTAATGAATCCAGGCTTGCCACACAACAACAGTTAGAATTATATCAAGCACGTATGGTCAAGGCTTACAACAAGAAAGTTAAGCTTCGTTCCTTTACTAAAGGTGAGCTCGTCCTTCTTGCAAGATCGCCACTTGATCCCATAAGAAAAAAAGAGGGTAAATTTGCCTCTAAATGGGATTGTGCATATGCCATCGAGAAAGCCTATCTTAATGGCGCATATTTACTTTATGATGTGGAAGGCAACCAAATCCTCTTAGTTACTAATGTTAGATTCTTAAAGAAATATTACCCTTAAAATGACCCATAATGGTCCTCAAGGAACTACATCGGTTTGATCCTATCATATACAGATATGTAGGCAATCTGAGTTTCTATCTCCCCTGGATGCAACTAGATCTAAAAAAAACTCCAATCACTGTCGATCTCATTAAAAATCAGCAATGGTAATGAGATGCAAAAAGTAGGCAACCCCCAATCTTAGGTAAGGGATCCTAAGGGCAAAAAAGGGGAAACATATGTTTTATATGTGGTGGAAAGTGTGTGGTGAAAACCCTTATGGGCACCACGTATAAAACAATCCATTCGTTGTAAAACTAAATTGTCATTGATCACATTAAAAACTAGCAATGGCAATGGGATGCAAAAATTAAGCGAACCCCAGTCCTAGTGGGTAACCATTAGGGGTAAAAAAGGAACAAAATACCCAAAATCCCATAACCAAACTACGACCAGGCTTGATCTTGATCCAGGGTACATAGGCAATCTGCCATAACAAGATAGGCATAGCCCCATCATCACCCACTCCACTCTCTCTCTTTGAGAATTATATCGTTCCATTCTATAACTACATGATATATTTCTCAAAGGGGGGAAGGAAAAATATAACTTACGAAAGCCTAGAAGGCACATAAATTAACATAAATTTTCACAAAATTGAAGGCACACAAATATGGATGAAAAGTAACATTTTTATTAATATAAGAGACCGCTACAACAAAGGGCATTCTGCACTACCCCTACACTACACTCTCAGCCTCTTGCTGAGTCAATGCCACTAAAACCCAGGAGTTTGGTGCGTAATGAAGGCAACACTTTTGCATTTACCTCTAGAGCATTGTTCGCTACATTGCCATTTGACCGTGTTGCATTCATGTCATAAATAGCCTCTCTAGAGACTCTATCAAGTCATTCCATCTCTTGGCTCATCAACTCGCCCCTGCGATGGCCCACCATATAAATGGTTCAGCGAATAGAATTACCCACATGATTGACAAACTTCTAGCGAGATTCCAGGCAATTCATAACTTTGTTAAAGCGTTCCTTCAACGCATCCATCTATGCCATTAGCTTGTAGGCATCCCTCACTAGTGGCCTGATCTCACCTAACACCCAAGTCTGCTGGGCAGTTAGGTCTGTCATTTTGATTTCTTCCTCTTAATGGCGCAAGCGAACGTCATGCTCTTGCCCTTTTAAAACCTTGGTGTCCTTTACCTCGCAAAGTTTAAACAAAGCATTAAGGAGACCCATCACTATGCCCCTGAACTAGGAATTGTACACACAGGCCTCTATGTAGTCCAACGCGTCCAAGATTTCTTGACGAATGAAAAGAACATCCGCCTCTTCAGCGGTAGACCAATTAAACGCCTGATCAGCACATCACGCTCTCGGCGAGCCTCCTTGACTCGTGCCTCCATTTATTTAACTACAAGTGTCCTTATTACATCTACAAAAGAAATCAGTAGCATCAGACCATGAGAACCAAAAAGACTAATCGAAGAATAAACAAGGGACTTAAAGAGTACGACAGTTAAACAAAGGCTCGGCACCCTCCCTCTCAGTTGAGGAGGACCCATCTTGCTTCACACGCGATCCAGACGGTTTTCTAACTTTTGGAACGCTAGCAACTTTTCTTTTGGGAGCCATGTCTACGACACAAGAATAAAGAGTGTTTCCAAAAGCCAAAGGAATGGTAAGGGTAGTGGGCAAAACCCTCTTATTTATAAACATGAATGGTTGTAACCTTTCAGAAGGGAGTGCCTTGAAAAGAAGACAAAGATAATGAATTTGTCCCGTTGCATCGGTCTGAATTCAACCAATGTCGCTTAAAGTTCCCTTTACAAGGCGACTGTTCAATGACAACATTGGAGAAAATACCTTGCGTCTCCTCAGGGGTACACTGTTACAACACCTTCCGTAAAGGCAGGATATTTGATTCACACAAAGAGAGAGAGCGCACGAATGCACCTTTTGGCTCTCGACTCTTATAAAGTCAACCATGTTCAACTCTCGCCAATGCCAAAGATTAAGCGGATTTGACCCTTATAAAGTCAATCCATTTCAACCTTTATGATGACAATTACACATGGCTCTCATAATGGCCACCACATATATATTCAACTCTCATTATTTCAACCATATTCGACCCCACAATGTCGACCATATACTTGACTCTCATAATATCTGTAACACCAAATCTTAAGCCTTTGTATGAGGCAAAATTCGTTGGACAAATTACCTAGCCATTTTAGAGGCTAGTTTATTATTTTATGAATGGGGGGCTAAAACTCCATGTTTGATAAACTTGTTAATTACAACCATTTAGCATAGCTAACCTCTGATTATCTTTAAGTTATGTATCACAAAACAGAGCTGCAATTATGTAAAAGAGAAGAAGGGGAAAGTAGAGAGGCTCTTTCAAATATATGTATATGGATTACACTTATTCATTCATCACCAAGTTTACCTATTTGAGACTTGATTCATCTCCAATCTCCCTATGATATCTTCCTTGGGGAGGTTGCAGATGTGTAATGGACATACACCCTCCTTTTTTGGAAGAGAGGTAGCTTGCAGAACTTCAAGAAACAAACACAGCTTGCCTTGCAATGAACCTTCACTTCTTCAACTTTCTCTCTCATTCTTCCTTATATCTATTGTGTGTCTCCTCTATCTCTATGCATGTAGGTATTTATAAACCACAGAAACAAGTTTAGAGGAGAGTCCTCTTTTGAGAAGAACTCTATCTCTTCCATATTGTTTTTGTTGGAATAGGATTCTTCAAATCTTATCCCAAAGTTTTAGGTGATTTTTCTATGCGAGAATCCACCTTCTTCCATCTTCTAGGCAGTTAAGGGACTCACAAGAGTTGTAGTTATCCAAAACAACCTTCTCGGGAAGAGATAAAACCAATTTTCAGTTTTCTGGTTTCTGCAATGCGCAAGTGCATTTGCACACACTTTTGAGTAACTAAAATCTTTTCATTCGTGACAAATGAAGATCCAAATTTCCATTCACCATGATTAGTGTTGCGAGTGAGAAATATATTTTACATTCATGCACACTTTTGGGGTTTTAACAGGTGCCCCCTCAGAAAATGCATCGCGAGTGCAACTAGGAGACGGTGTATTTTTCAAGGCCAAAATAACGGATTTCAATTATTTCTATCGATACACCTTCTTTATTTGCTCCAAGGACTTTTCAAATTCTTTGTATTCTGATAAATATACTCCTAAAAGTATATAAATCCTATTTCTTCTTCCTTAGCTCATTCATCCACAACAAAACTTCACAAGTGGTTCAAATTTCTTTCTCAGCCCATAGTTCTTAAAAACGTGAGCTCTTCTTTTTCTTTTTCCTCTTTCTTTCTTTTGGGTGATTATCTGAGGTATGTTATGCCATGAAAGAATACCAGTTTCTCTTTCTCTCTCTTAATTTTAATTTCTTTTCTCGTAAGGAAGAGAAAATCTTTATAAAACCAAGAAAATCATTGGAGAGGTTTCATGACAGAAATTTAAACCGTCTACCTCTATTTTTTGTCTTTCCTGTTTTTAGCTTTGACTGTCACCCTCGGGGTGATCATTACCTTTACAGCTCATTTTTGGCCTCCTAATTTATCCGATGAGTTACCTACTTGATGGGCTGCGAATGACTCCTCCTCGTTTCATTCGCGAGTTGAGTTTGAGACATTCAGTATGTGCGAATGATACTTTCAATTCACATTCTCCCACATTGTATACCACTGGCGGGCTATTTTGCGTACTACAAAAATTTTGTTTCTTCTGTTCTTTTCAGGTAATAGCACCCGAACAAAAGTCTTCAAGGATAAACAGGGGTGAATCCTCTGCTCCTCCTGTTGACATCCATCCTAGAAAGATGAGACTTAGGTCCTGGACCAATCCAAGACTAACTCCTATGAAAAGACCAAGTTGTAGTCCTGTAGTAGGGTCAGGTTGCCTTATTGATCTTGTATCAATTATTATTGATTCATCATATTCTAAGGACAGTCCTTTAGTAATTAACTCGACTGATTCCAATGATAACATCCCCATACCAGCAGCTGCCTCATCATCAGAAACTGAATCTTCTTCGAAATCTGAACCCATTCTAGCTCCAGAGCCTGTCCTTGCCTCAAGTATTTGTATTTACTAAGAATATGTTGGCCATTTTAAATTTTGACTTCTTTTCTTATTATGCAGAACTTTTCTTTGGAGATGAAGAGGTCTTGCCACCATAAGACTATAGTGAAGTGGAATTAGAGTATTTTCGCGATAACGCAATACAATCACGTGGAGCCCGGACTCTCCTCTTACAAGATCTAACCGAGATGGATCCTGTAGAAATCACATTGCCATGTACTAGGGCTAGAGCCTTGTCTTGTTTGGATGACATGGAGATGTATTTCAAGAATGCTAGAATTAGGACTGTAGAATCTCTTTTAGACTCCTTTACTGCTATTGCTCAGGCCGAAGAGACTTTAAGGCTTGCTCAGCCCTCTCCCAATCTTGAAGCCTTCATTAAGGAATTAGAGGAGAAGATCGTTAACTTAAATTTGAACCACGCAGAGGCAACTCACCTAGAGAGCTTTGTGAGTGCAGAATTGGAGACGCTAGTAGAGCATTTTTATTATATCAAGACAAGATACGCACGTCTTTGGCATCAGCTGAATGGTTACGTCACCATTCTGGAAGATAGTGAGGGTGCTATTGAGCATAAAGAACAATTGATTGCTCAAGCCAAAGCTATCTTGACTACCAGACAAGAGAGTGGGACTGATGAAACCCACCCTGAAGAAGTAGCTAAGCGGGTTGATGATGATGTCACCCTTCAACAATAGACTCCTATCTTCGAAGCCCTCTGAGACAAGCTTAGGGCTTCCATTTGATCTTCCTTATCATGAAAGATATTTTTTTCTTCTTTCTTTTCCTTTTAATATCATGAATGGACATATAATCCCTTTTTTCTAGCATTATCGATGAATCTTTTCTTTTTCTATCTCTAGAATCTCTGTGTTTTTTATTATAATAGTGGAAACTTCATGCTTCATCCCAACTTGCTTACTTTTAGTTGTTAAATCCTTCTAAACTAAGCAAGATGGTCATGAATGTTGTGTACTTCAAAAAATTTGTACTTTAAAATTTGAATCTAACTATTTTCACTGACTTAGAAGCCTCTACTTTAACTTAGAGATTAGACACTTTGCCAAGAGTAGGCAAGAATCCCGGTCACCTTGTTTTCTACTACCCAAAAGAAAACTTTTAATTTTGGCTATGGCGAATAAAGATCATTTTTATCATTCTCCAGTAACATCATGGTGAATGAGGAACTAATTCCTCATTCGCTATTAATATGTAAGCAAATGGAATTTGATTTTCTCATTCGCGCACGATTCTTGGATTTGCGTTCTTCAAGAAGTAATGATGACTGGCAGCGCACGTTTCTTCAATTACCTATTGAGGATGAAGGAAAGGATGTTTTTACCCTTATCAACAAGCACGCTCTTTCAAATCCCTTATGGTCTGACCAAATTACCCCCATGGGTATAAAAAGACTCATTTCGTCTTCTTCGGCCATTCTGAGAGAAATTCTAACTTTTGCCATTAACAAATGCACGAAGCTTTTCACCATTTTCTTTCTTTCTACATCATATCTTTGATTTCAAACCCTCAATCATTGTCATTCACCCTAGTGAACACACCAATGGCATTCTTACGTTCTCAAACCGTGGGGAACCCCTTTATGTGAACTTTCCATTTTCTTGAACCCAAAACCCTTTTTAATCCTAGGTGAGTCATAAACCCTCATATACTCATTTTACTTGGATGGTTGGCTTACTCTTGCAAATACAATCATTTTGAGATGTATTTTGAAGATTTTGGATCCATTCTGTTATGTATTTAAACCCTAAGGCACATCCGGGAGTCCTAGTCTTCGTCTCAAGCGATGACAGGGGTCTTCAGCAACCATTCACTGCCTTTGGGCTGCTTGAGTTGTTGCAAAAGAGTCTCCCTGCGTTCACTCGTGGGTTGAGGCACCTCTCATTCGCATTCTCCTTGCTTGGCGAGATATTGGGTGCGAATGAGTTGAAAGTTTCTCATTCGCCCATAATCGAGCATTGTGACACTAATTCTCGTTGTCATAAAAAGTGTGAACAAATGGAAACCTAAATCCACATTCGCCACCAAAAATGCACACTCGCGCAAATATTTGTAAGATGTTAAAATGTACATACTTACTTAAAATTCTTATTTTGGCCTATCTTCTTTACAAAGTTATGGTTCCCAGAAGAAAACTTTTGTATAACCATGAATGCTGTAAGAGCCTCTTTTCTCCAATTCACTAAACACATGAATGAGTTTATAGCCAAAGCCTGTTTGACCCAGAATTTCTTGACCCGATAACAAATCATGCACCAAGCCCTCCTGACTATATTAGACACGTCTGCAAAGGTTGATGTTGTTTGGATGATCGGGCTCGCCAAGACAACTCAGTACGTGACATATTTCTTCCTTTTATTGAGGAAGGGGAAACTCTTAAGGACTCCACTACTAGTGATTTCAGAGTCTAATTTGAAAGATTTGCTTAGGAGAAGCGGCATGAGTTTGCTGAAATTACAAAGGATCTTCTTCCTTTTCAGTCGGAGGAAGAAAATGGGAGGCTATCATCTAGCATTGCCTTAGCAATTACCGTGTATAGATAGATGTTGTTGGAATGACCAAAGCACTACGTGGTTCCATTAGAAACTTTGATAAGCGTCATGCAACGGTGGCAGAGGTAATTTCAAGGTGGTGCCCTGACACTAACACCTTTCTATGTCAATATGGCGAGCTAGAGATCTCGTTGTGGGAATTCATTGGCGTAAGCCACTTACC
>JAOXJP010229895.1:0-10871 GCA_025762735.1 Platanus orientalis | reverse complement strand
GGTTTAGGCACATGCATGGTGAATAGAAGAGCCCTAGTAATCACGAGATAGTGGTTTTTCTCTCTGCAACTCCATTATATTCTAGTGTGCCTGAGCAAGTGGTCTATGGACAATGCCAAACTCGTAAAATAAAAATAAAGGCTGTCAATCATATACACACCTCCATTGTCAGAGTGAAGGATACATAGTTTAACATCAAATTGAACAAAGTTTAACATCAAATTGAATCACTACCATCTATGGATCAAAATATTGGTATCGGAAAGGTCCGAGCCCAATTCAATTCATGTCTAGATCAAGTGACCCTTGAATGGGATCGGCTAATATGAGGTTAATATGCACAAAAGGATGATTTGCCTCGATCGGGTTCAACCAATTTAGACTGATTCGACTGTTCCAAGACCGATCTAGACAAATCCAACAAACCGATCCCAATCCGATCCAACCAATCTTGATCTGATTTGGTCAATCTGAGGCCGATCCTTAGTATATTGCAATCCAAACCAAGATTTTGGATCGATACTAGCTAATCTTCACATGGATCGGCCGATTTTTCGAATTGTGCTACCATCTTGTGAAAGGATTTAAAAGCTGAAGATACATCACTTTTATTCTTCAACAAATAAACCTACATGGCTAGAAAAATCATCCACAAGTAACAAAGTACCAATGGCCAAACATAAGAAATAGTAAGGGCTAGACAACACCAATGGCCAAACGTAAGAAATAGTAGGGTTTGGTATATACATTGGAATGTACAATAGATAATGGAACCAAACTTTGATTTGAACTTAATTATATTCTTGTTAGGATGGGTTTCGGGGTCAAATGGAGAAGCTGGATTTTCTAACGTATGAGATCAATTAAGTTATCGGTCTTAGTTAATGGTTGTCTGTCCAGCTTTTTTAGAAGTTCGAGGGGGTTTAGGCAAGGTGATCCTCTCTCCCCGCTCTTATTCATCATAGTTTCTAAGGTCTTGAGCAAAATGATCAAGAAGGCAGATAGGGAGTATATTCAGGGTTTTTTAGTGGGCTTTGGTGATTATAGGATTTTCCACCTTCAATTCGCAGATGATACCATGATCTTTTGTGATGTAGATGAGCGTCGGTTGGGCTTCTTAAGATGTATTCTTTGCTGTTTTGAAGCGGTGTTAGGGTTAAGTATCAATCAGGGGAAGAGTGAGTTATTCAAAGTTAGGGATAATCCAAATATCGAGTCCTTGGTGTGGATTTTGGGTTGTTCTATTGGCACCCGTCCATCATCTTATCATGCTTTGCCTTTGAGAGCAAAGTTCAAGGCAAAGGCTATGTGGGATTCGGTGATTGAAAGAATCAATTTGAGATTAGACTCGTGAAAGCTACCATGTTGTCTAAAGGTGGTAGATCGACTTTGTTAAAATCCACTCGAGCCTCCATTCCTAATTATTACCTTTCCCTCTTCACCATTCTAGGATTGGTGACCAAAAGAATTGAGGTTCTTTTCCGGAGTTTTCTATGGAATAACTTGGGAGGAATATCATCGGTATCATTTAGTGGACTGGAATTCTATTTGCGAGCCTTTGAGTTGTGGTGGTCTTGGTTTGAGATTTGATTAGAGATCACAACAGGACTATGTTCGCCAAGTGGCTTTGGAAGTTCAGGATTGAGAGGGATAGTCTTTGGCAGCGTGTTGTGGTGGCTAGATTTGGGGTTTCTTCCTCTTGGGAGTCGGTCAAAGGAGGCATGGGTTAGGCATGGTTGTGGCATTTGGAAATCTATCCAAAAGGTAAGGGATGTTTTTTGGAAGTTTATTCGGTTTAAACTAGGTTCAGGCAGCGAGATTAATTTTTGGGAGGATAGTTGGGTGGGGGAGGTCCCTTTCAACTTTCAAGGAGTCTTTTAGGGTTTTATACTCCTTGGCTATTGACCCTAAGGTGGTGGTGGCTAATTCGCATGACGACACGGATAATATTTGGTTGCCAAGTGATGCAGATATTAGAGCAAGGTGAGGCCCACTCTTGGCCCTGGTGGTGTCAACGCATGAAGCGATTTATGGAAGATGGAATGTTATATGGTTTAATATGGGTCTTATAGGAGGGTAACAGTTATTTTATGTGTCCATGTAATAAGGCCAATAGTGTCAAGATGTTGGTTGGTTTTTTTTTTAGAGTAATCCCGTTTTTTATGTTTACCTCACTTTTTCACAGGTCAAAACTTGTCATTTTAACTTGATTTTGGTGTAATTAGATAGGTTATTCAATTACCTTCCTAACGAGACCAAAACTACTCAAATCCGATGTGATTTGGGAAAGTTATGACCAAATTACTGAGGGGTGTCAAGGAAAACCGATATTAGTGTTTTTTCTTATAAAATTTTAAGTTTTAGTTGTTTTAATTTTAGGAAAGTGAGTTTTTAGTTTTATATCTTAGAAAACTTGGCTAGCAAGTCATGGATTTTAGGAAGTTTCCAATTTTGATAAGTTTTTAATTGTTTAAGCTTGTAAGTCTATTTAAAGGCAACTTATCCTTATAATTTTACAATGAATGAAGAAATTGATGAATAAAGAATTTTCCAGAAGTGGTTTTCCCCAAAGTTGGATTCCTTGGGTTTATTCAAGCTTGGTGTAGGCCAAGATCCCCTGTTTAGGGTTTGGAAAAGCTTCAAATCAGATCTTTATCTTTTTCTTTTTCTCTTTTCTTATTTCCACTACATCACTTTGAATTTTATTGATATTCTTGGCCATCATTCTACATCATCTTTGGTATCATCTCTATTGTGCTACATCACCAAGGCTTCGTAAGAATTTGAATGATTGGGAGATGGGAGAGTTGTGTAGATTGTTGAGAGTGGGTTATCTCTATTGGCCATCATTCTAATCCTAATCTAAAAGACGGTTGAGAGTGGGCTATCTCAAAGAAATGTAGATTTACTCCAAAATCTATATATTTGGAGTTAGTCGGGTAAGATCTTTCCTACTTTCCTTACAAAGGTATTTGGATTCCGGGTATCCTCTCAAAAGTAGCTTTCTTCCTTTGGAATGATGTCCTGGATAAAATTCTCACCCTTGATCATTTGCAGAGTACGGGTTGGAATTTGGCTAACAGATGTGTTCTTTGTCTCAAGCAAGAGGAATCGGAGGATCACATTTTTTCTTATTGTGCCTTGGCACACCAGGGTTGGGGTTTCTTTTGTTCTCATCTCAGTATTTCCTAGTCATTTCCCTCCCATCTTTGTGATTTGATTTCAGGCTGGAGGATCCGTGATTTTAAGGGATTACCTTCAATCATTTGGTCTTACCTTCCAAGGACCATTTGTTGGGGCCTTTAAAAGGATTCTAGGATCTTTGAGGGTAAAATGAGGAGTTAGGAAGAGATCTTCTTATTTATCTATAGATTTTTGCTTGATTGGATTTCTGTTTGAGAGGATTTTGTGGAAAGGGAATGATATGCCTTCTGGTGTGAGGAGTAGCGGTTGTTTCCCCTTTGTGGATTGCTTTCTTTGTTTTTTATCCCTTTTATCTTTCTTTTTATTCGCCTTTCACTATCTTGGTGAGGGCTCGTTTTGCTCCTTTGTTTTTTTGTTTTTGGCTTCTTAATAAAGTTTTACCCTCTATTCCAAAAAAAAATTCACATGGTTCACATTGGAAATCAAGTGAAGAACAGGACCAAAGAAACAACTGTCGTAACAAAGATAATGAAGGGTGCCTAAAACGACTGTATGATTATTAAAAAAAATATCATTAGACCTTTGCTAAGATTAACTGTCATCACTAGAAGTTACTAAATTTAGGCAACAATAGGTGGTGAAGTATCCAACAAATAAGACCATCTTTCTCATATATCCTACCAATCACCTTTGTAACCAAACCTTGAAAAATACAATGAGGAAATAAAGTAATACTGCAATTCAAAGATTTGGTGATGTGACTAATGGACAATAAATTTAAAGTAAACTTGGGAATATGTAAAATAGATGATAAACACATATTTGGAAGTAGCAAAAACATCTCCTTTATCGGCTATAGAGGAGTGGACCCATCGATTATCTAAACCTATTTTGAACAGAACATATATGACATGATGAAAAAAGGGATGGCATAGCAGTCATATGATTTGTAGCACCTAAATTAATGATCCAAGAACGATTGGATGAGGTATCATGAGAGAAAAGTGAAACACCAGAATAAATCTCTTCTCAATAGAGATTATATATCTTCTCGATAATTGTCAGATGAACTGAAGATTGCCATGCTTGATGATGAAGCTCTTGCACCACCACAATCAACATTCCTTTGGGCTCAAATCGGACAAGTGCAAGAATCCAAAGACTTACACTGACTCCTTAAACATGCTCTTACAAGGCCCTAGCAATAACAACACAACAAGTGGACTATACAGTCCTATTCTTCAATACTCAAGGGTTACACAACCTTTTTAGCACCCAAGACAACAACTACTTTCAATGAACACCGAAGCAACAAGCACCACCAAACCACATGGCTGAAAATCAAATAACCCAAAGGCTGCACTAGACAAAACATACTATAGTCTCCACACAAACAAAAAAAGAGTACCACACAACTAATATGGAAGATACCAACCAAATCCCTCATCCACCAATCCATAACAAATTCCCCAAAACAATTAGAGAAAATTGTTGGGGTGATAGAGAAAGAAACCCCACACTTTTATGAGCCATAGCGCAACGAATAAAGAGGTGATCCACCAATTCCTCCTCAGTCATGCACAAAACACATCTATTTCCTAAGTTCCATCCTCTACTCATTAAATGGGTAAGGATGAGAATTGAGAACAAATGTTATGTCTAGGATTTTGTATGTCCTACCATATCCTACACACAAAGGCTGGGTGCATAGGGTTAAAACTATAAAAACAGTTTTCAAATGAAAAAATAGGTTACCATAAAACTGGGGTGTATAAAGTTACAACTATAAAATAAGTGTTCAAATTAGGTGTGGCAATTCATGTTGGCAGGTTGGGTTCGTGTCGTGCTGAGGTAAGGGTATAAGACTATCATGTCAAAGCGGGTTGACCTGTTTTGACCCGAAAGACGTTTAGGGTCAACCCT
Organism: Platanus orientalis; assembly: GCA_025762735.1. Classification (NCBI taxonomy): domain Eukaryota; kingdom Viridiplantae; phylum Streptophyta; class Magnoliopsida; order Proteales; family Platanaceae; genus Platanus; species Platanus orientalis. The sequence continues at coordinate 5,804 of JAOXJP010229895.1, read as the reverse complement.
CACCCAATTATTTTCGTGTCGGGTTCGCGGGTTATGTGGTAATTCATCTTGGCGAGTCGGGTTTGTGTCATGTCAAGGCAAGGGTATAAAACGATTTGGCTCAACCCTAACCGGACCCAATTATTAATTGTGTCAAAGCGGATTGACCTGTTCTGACCCGAAACACATTTAGGGTCAACCCTAACCTGCTTATTTTTGTGTTGGGTCGTGACGGGTTTGCGGGTCGTGTCAGTCATTGCCACCTCTAGTTCAAATGAACATTTGCTCCCTATTTAAAAGAAGCACCAAATTCAAAATACCATCATGTGTCAGCCTGTAGGACATACAAAGTCCTGGATAAAACACTTGCTCCCATGAGAATTTTATCTAGATAATAATTCCAAATAAAGAATGAGATCTTTGAAGAAACACTCACAATCCAAATGCCCTTGCCAGGAAATCCAATCACATCTAAGTTAGCCACACACACACACCCCCTATCAAGACAATGTAACAATCTAACCATATCGCACATCTCCTCATCATTCAAATTCCTCATAACATGAGGCTTCCAAGTATCAAGACAATGTAACTATCTAACCATATCACACATCTCCCAATCATTCAAATTCCTGTTAAACTGACGCACCCATCCCCCACCCCCATTCCAATCATAGTTGCTCACAATAGAACAATGCTTATTGAAAGTCAACACATACAAGCTTCTAAACTCGTCCTTGAGAGGATTATTTCCAACCCACAAATCCTCCCAATATTTGATCCCCCTCACCTGATCCCAACCTAAACCTAATGAACCTCCAAATCACCTCCTGAACCTTGAGAATGGACATCAAAATCCCATAACCATACCTGCCCAGCACCTCTTTAGGATCCCAATCTGAATTGAGGCCAAACTGAGCCACCACCACAAGTCTTCTCCACAAACTATCCCTCTTCTTCAAAATTCCAAAGTTGTTTCCCTAATAGAACCCGGTTATGACTTTTAAATTTTTAATACTTCTAATGATCAGCCCCCCATCCTTGAAAGGACGACAAATTGTAGCCCAATCAATAATGATATTTCACCTCAATAATTAGAAAACTTACCACACAATAGTATCACACCCCCTTATATACAACAGATGTTGAGGATGGAGCCTGATTAGCAACTAAGAGAATTGTTGACCGAGGACTGAGTAGTACTGTTTGTGTGGCCTCTACATTTGTGTTCCCCCACCTTGTGGGTTGAACTCCCCGGGGGGGGGGGGTGAGGTCCAAACTATTTGGGGTTATCTTTAGATTTCACTTCAACAAAGAATAACAGGCCTATTACTTGATCACATGACTGCACAGTCCTCTACCACAATATACAGGGTTGCACAAACCTGCAATTACACTGTTTCCTTAACCACAGAAGAAAAAATAAACCATATAGCAAAAAAGGCAACACGATACACCACAATCATTCCAAAACACAACATATGATAGAATTTCACAGCAGGACAGATCCAAATATGTACTAGCAGTCATCAAACATCAGAGACAACAAAATATAATCGATCCTCATATGAAAAATACCAACAGAAACCGAAACTTAGTAGAGGGCGATAACTACAGAATAGAAAATATATGTTGCAGTCTCGATTCTTAACCAAATAAATCAAAATTTGCTTCAACATATTCATTGCATAAAAACAAGTATAATCCCACATTCATTGTCGTACGAGATCACACCATAGATTCTTCTCAGATTGGAAATATTCAGCCGAAAATACTAGAGAACGTACTAAAAACAGCAAACAATCTCAAAATGCCTCAAAACAACCATGATAAACCTCTACAAATCATGATCTACCAAGACCTAGAGTTTTCCTCATTGACCTAGGGTGTCTGTACGGGTTTGCCCTGACTAGGGTTTTCTTCATTAACCTAGGGTTTGCCCTGACTGAGGGATGAATTTCTCATACATTCTTCCATCAATAAAATTTTTCCTAAAAAAAAGGGTGGCCCAGTGCACGAGGCTCCCGCTAACGCGGGGTCTGGGGAGGGCAAGATGTACGCAGCCTGTGTATCCTGTGTCTACTATGTTCTTGCAGCTCTGATACCAAGTTGATTTGGTGAAAAATGTGAAGGTGAAAGCTAGAGTTTACGTAGAATGAATAAGAAGAACAAAAGAGAAAGAAAATTTTGGCAGAAACGCTGTCCCGGTGGCGCGGGTTCAAGTCACAGAAACAGCCTCTCCAGAAATAGGGGTAAGGCTGCATACATCTTGCCCTCCCCAGACCCCGCGTTAGCGGGAGCCTCGTGCACTGGGCCGCCCGCTCTCCCTGTATTTTTATTAGAATATGTATAAAGCATGCATACATTAGAGTATCTACATAACAACCTCTACATACATATAGGAAGTACTACAATAATGCCATACTCTCATTTATACATGCATTCATACACAATTTTCAGAAACTATTTACAAAGGTAATGTTAGTTTAAAAGGAATCAGTAATACCGATGAAATTGGAACGTCTGTAGAATTAGAGCATCTGAAATTGAAAATGTTTTGAGAAAAATGAAGCCAGGGAAGGCTTTAAGACCAGCTGGTTGGTGTTGAAATGCATGAGGGACAATATATTTTCTTAATTAACGAAGTTGTTCTACAAGATTCAAGAGACTGCCATGTTGTTGATCATCTATTAAGTGTTTCACATGCTGTTATTCAGTGATGTCATCTATTCGAGATGGGTCTTCGGCTTTAGTATTTCTTCTCTTTCAGCGTCTTATGTGGCACCGCTTGTGCTGCTGTTGTAGCTTTGGGGCTTGTCCCCTTACCTGTTTCTAATAAAGCTCTTCTTCATCATTCAACAAAAAACATAAAAAATAAAAGATCATTACATTCCAGAAAACACCAGATGGAGGAAAGCATCTTGATACCTATTTTAAGATGACAGGAAAGATATCCAATGTTGCACCAATTATAATGGGATCAAGCTTATTAGCCATAACATAGAACTTTGGTAATGAGTAATTGAACACATGACATGAAACTAGAGTATTGAAAAAGCAGTTTGGAATCATGACAGGGAGACTGACAACAACGCATGTGATCATGTTAGTGAGTTTGAAAGAAAGATTCTCACATGGTCTTTATTTACCTAGAGAAAGCATGTGATCATGTCCCAAGAGAGATCAATTGGTGGATTCTGAAAGAGAAAGGGGTCTCAAGATATATTGACACGGTTAAAAGATATTAATGATAAATGGAGGATGTGTCTCAGCTGCTTCAAGAGCTGGAAGATTTCAACATTGGAGGGAGATAGAGTTTGGATCAGAGATCCTAAAGGTTCCTTCTCAGTTACCTTGTCCTTTCGAGCCATGATTCCATATAGGGGCAGTTCTTTCCCGGCCAAGTTTATATGGTAGTCCAAAATGCAAATCTAAAGTAGCCTTTTCATATGGCTGGTATTCTTTTGTAAGGTGCTCATGATCAACAATATCAATATGATTGCAAGGGGGTGTTCAAATGCCAAACAGACAATGCCTTTGTGTTTCAGAGGCTGAATCAATTAGTCATTTATTTCTGCACTGCAATGTGGCTGCTTCTTTGTGGAATTTTTTCCTGAATAGCTTCAGGAGATCTTGGGTTGCTGGCTTCAATGAAAGATTTATAATCTGAGTGGAGCCAAAGTGATTGGATGGCTTGTCCATAAAAGGAAAGATGTCGTGGCGTAGCATTTGTAATCTGCTGGGGTGTGGCATGAAGGGAATCATCAAATATTCAATTAATGTATAATCAAATGCAGCAATTTTGGAGAAAATTTTGTCCTTGCTCTATAGATGGGTCTCCCACCTTTCTTTGTTTAAAGATATAAGACATCAAGAGTGGGTGTTGAATCAGGGACATTAGAGACATATGGGGCCTACACATGGCCTTGGTGGGATCCACACATGAAGTTGCACAAGAAGTTACATGGAGGATACTCTTGGCTACTCGCTAGGAGTTTATGTTGCTGATTGGAGGCTTTCATCGGTGGTTTTATGCTTTTATTTAATATTTTATAAGTTATTAGAGTTAGGCTATGAATGGTATTAGAGTCATTGTTTTTGGTCAATTTTGTCAAGCTCTTTTATTAAGAGGAATAGGGTCGGTCGACCAACACAAGAGAGCCAAATGTTTTAGCCTCTTAGGATAGGTATTTAGCAAGTTTTCTTTATAAGTTTTAGAGTTCGCTAGCTGCTATTTTTAACAAGTCTTTCCTTCTTATTTTTTCAATGAAGAAAGTCAAAAGAAAATCGGGTTTCTCTTCTCCAACAAATAGGGGTCTTCTTCTTCTAGCGTTTGGTGCCAAGTTGGAGCCTTGGTTGGTGATTTCCAAGGTAGTGTGAGTTGGTGATTTCTCATGGGTACAACCTCCTTCTCTTTCTTATTCTCTCCTGTATTCTTCTTTCTTTCTTTCTTTTTTTCCACCTCTTTCTCTTTGTTTGCTTGCTGCCTCTGCAACTTGCTGCCATTAACTTGGCCATTCAAGTTTTCAAGAGAGTATCAAGAAACTTTCTTGATCACTTCTTGATACCAGACCTGCAAACCCAACTTTTTCCCCTTCATCTCTTTAATTTCTCACAACCTAACTCTAATATCTTCCTCCATTACCCATCGGTCAACTCCATATCCACTTTCCCTCATAGTTTTCTTCAAGAATACTTTTCTCCTGGCTGCTATAAACCATGCGATACCTTCTTCCTCACTTTCCTACTGGATCTCATCAGAATTTTGCAAAAAATAAGGAAACCCCTTTGGTCCCAACCTTGCGGCAGCAGAGAAGTACTTTTCTTTGTTTTCTGGAAATATTAAAAGAGAGGTTTTCTGAACTACATCACTGCCCGCAGCATCTGTGTGACTCCCTATGGCTGTGTCATCATTCAAGGATGGGAAAACTTCTTGGGTTATCCTGCTACAAATTGGGCATACAACTGGAAGTCTTTAGGTAATTTTCTCCAGCTGTATGAAATTTTCTGGAATACCGAGATCTGAACTAACACCCTAATCTGTAATTCCATCCCTGTTGTACCTCCTGTCATCCCTGAAATTAGCAGCCTATTGGCCATTAACTTTGTCAAACAATCCTTGGAATCCAGTCTTTAGACCCTATTATACAGCCCCAGTGTGACCCTGCTCTTGTGCTTACTTGTTGACCCAACTACCTTGTTTCAAGCCCAAATATAATCCCCTAAGTTATCTGCTGTTATTAGCCCAGAACCTTCCATCTAAGACCTGCTGCATCTAACCTTCTAAGGCCCATACAGTCTATAGTGGTATTTTGGTTTGTGTGCTGCATCAATTTCTCATGCATTTCATTTCTTTTTTCTTTTTTTCAATGGGTAACAAAAAAATTTATTCAAAAACAAAAGAGTAATATACAATCCGAATTAACAATCCAGCATAAGATTTCCTTTATACTTCTCAGACAACCCGACACCCCATTTAGCAAGCTTGTCAGCGTCCCCATTTTGTGACCTTGGAACAAGCCTTATGGACACTGCAAGATCTAACATCAAATTTTAATTTCCCGAAAAAAATAAATCAGCTTCCATGACCCATCACATTTGCCAAAAGCCCAATTCACAACCTTCGAATCCCTTCTACCAAACATCCTTGGATACCAACTTTCAATCCCCGCAACCCTTCAAGGAGGCTCATAAACTCCACCTTTGTAGCATCACACTGCCCCAAAGAACCACACGATACCAACACAAACTTATTAAACTCATCCTGAAAAATATCTCCAAAAAAGGGCTGGTCCCAGATTTCCCAATGAAGGTCCATCAAAATT
>JAOXJP010229894.1:0-10871 GCA_025762735.1 Platanus orientalis | reverse complement strand
ACCAAGATTCTTCCATGTTGTTACCTCCTGCTTTGTATGTCACAGGTGTGGCCAGAGGTTTTGATTTTTCTATTCTTAATAAATCTTAATCAATCAGGGATCAAGCTTGCTCAAGTAAGAAAAAAAGCTTGTTCGCAGGGTGAGATCAACAAGTTTTGTACAAATTAGAACACTACCTAATCGATCAAGAAGAACCACTAATTAATCAGAAACCCCATTTTCTGAATTTTAACTTATTTTAGACACATTTTAAGCCCATTTTTAACCAACCAATGTGGGGTCTTTATCTATGGTTTGGGTAGATCTTTATTACACCATTCTAAGTCAATGAGGTTAGGTCCATACCCAAAAATACACTTAGCAACATTAACTTTGAATTTGACTTCATAGTCCACTGTTGGCTTTTTGTGATGACAATGTCTTTGGAGCTTGAGACTTCAACTCTTTACTTGTATAACGTGAGTCCCTTGAGCTTGTGGTTTTCCCAGGTTTAAGATGATCTTGATGAGGCATTTTTCAAATATTGACTTGGACTTACATGCCTCAATAAATTTTACAACATGGACATATATGTAAGACCTTTTGACCACAAGACTACATATACTTACTATTGGTGAGAAAATTTTCTCTTTCCATACATTGTCTTGAGTATGGGTACCCCGAGGTATTGGGCTAGGTTCGGTACATGCCTCAGAAAAGAGGATGTTCTTGAGACTTCAAAGGGGAAGAACCAAAAAGATATCAAACTTTGTTAATGCAACTGAATGATGGCATAGTACAAACATCTCGCTTGATCCAAGGGATCACAAACCTTCTAAAAGGGGTTGCCCCACTCAATATCAAACAAGATGATTACAAAAACTAGGAATGAACCCGGTTCACTCCTTCTCAAACCGAATTACAGACTAGGTTAAATTTCTCATACTCTTAAGATAAACCTACTCTTGCTCCTAAGATAGAAATGAAATTTTGATGTTGATACTAGATCTCTTCTTTTTCTTCTTCCTGCCTTTTTATAGCAACCCAAACAGTTATAGCGGTTATAACTCCTTAACGTTACTGAACAGTTCCTTCCACCCTCCAATCCTTTTATTGTTGCAACCACTTTTTTATGCTATGACAGTTGCTCATAGTGGAGTGCGTAGTGGCCTCACCTGGCCTGCTTTGTGAAGATGGTGACTTGCCCTTGTTGTATGCTAGTTATCATGACACGTGTCTTATCATTGGCTCTATCACATGTTCTTGTTTATGGCTTTATGTTTGGATCCATTAAAACCCACATGTCATCTCTTCATGGATGGATTCTTAGGATGGTGCCAACAAATTCCCCCTAACACGTGTCTAGCTTAGATCTTACTTAGACACGTGTGACATTCTTCTGTCGCATCGGGTTTACATACACGGACTGTATTGATTATTTTTAGAGGTTCATGTTCGAGGATGTAATTGATTTAACTAGGTAATCCCAAACGGTGCCACTTTTAGGATGGAGTATCTTCTAGCATTAACTGCTTTCATGATTTGCCTAACTTTTTGGAGCAAAACGAACGGCATCTTCTGCGTGGAAAACTAAACCATCTTTAATACTTTTTGTTAACCCTTTCTTCAACGGGTCTATAAATACCAATTCTAAGCATCAGTTTGTGCTCATCCCTCTTTGACATGATCGCATCTTCTCTTTTTTACAACCATATCATCGGATTTCGAGACTCTAGAGTGGTTTCAAGCTTTGTTAAATGGGATAGTTTCCCTTTCTGGCTTATGACTAATACCCGGATTCCCTTGCTCATGAGAATGATGTTTATTTTTCATGCCATGTCCTTCGCTCAAACCACCGTATGGCTGAAGGATGGTCGTTTCATCTTGGGTTTTCTTATTTCAAGGAGTTAGAGGAGTACATGGATTTGCTAGATAATCCCGGAGTACTTCTCAAGCCATGGAGGAGTGCTTTACGGATAGGGAGGTTGCGTCACCCACAGCTTTGGAGATGGAGTCCCCCTCTACACATCGTCTGCTCCTCTACGCACACAATAGTTTTGAGAAATAGCACACATTCATAGAGGCACACTTACTTGAGTCTTTTCTTTTACTCCTCCAGCTTGGAACCGTCATCCAAGGTGACTCTTAAGATGACCTGTGGTGAAGAACTTGCTTCATTTGGGTCTTCTTGGCTTGCTGTGGCACATTGGGTTTGTAGTTTCTATTGAAGCTCATGTTCTACCCCCATACGTTGCCATGCCTCTACGCCTTGTTGCTTATTTTCACCAGGCCATTTTACCATTTAGAAAACGATGCATGGACTCAATGTGAGCCTGAGCATTGTTTCACTTAGGACATTTTTTCCCTTAGACAATGTTTATCTCAAGAAGAGTCTTTATAATTTTTTACTTATATATATATATATATAATGAATTTTTTTGGACATTTTTATCTTTGGATTCTTTTCATTTCATTATACTCAGTCACATTATTAGTTCTAGGACATTTCTGTCTTCGAATCCCCTTTTCTTCTGATAGAGGGACCTAGGACGCTTCAAATGATTATTCTTGAATTGACGACTGCCTTCATCAATAACTTCATTATTTTGTGATGACCTTTTTCATGCGAATAGCCATCCTTTCATGCTAAAATTTTCTACTTTTAGAAGTGATATTTCCACCCAAGGTGTACTGTTGGGTTTGTCTCTTCTGGGAATCTGACCCTCGACATGGCTTAAGCTATCTCGATTATCCATTTTAAGTCACCACAGTATTATGTTGTTAGCGCTAAGTCCCATTGTAGTGGGACCTTTAGAAAATAACCCCTTTATGGTGCAATTTTTTTTATTTTTTATTCTTTTTTGGTCAAGATAATGTTCATCGAGACTATGTTTTTAGGCCAAGGATATAGACTTTTCTTTTCTTCTTCAACATCTTGGCTTCTTTCATTTTCAAGTCATTCTCTTGGATTTGATATCGCCTCCAAGAGATGAACTTCTTCCTTGTCGATTGTCTAGGATTTGACTCCTTTCAACTCTATTGACTATACAGTCATCGAGCATCATTGAATCATACAATCTTAAGGCACTCGAATTCATTTTTTGGATCCCAATATCTTGGTCAAGTATTTGTTTAGCTTGATACTCAACACTCAAGTCTCCTAAGTTGCGGTGGCTATCTCTGACATCCTAGGACCAGCTCACTCGATCACTCCATATTAAGTCAATTATATCTATGTCAACTTTTGTTGGTTTCAAGATCGTAGTAACTTGATCATCCTCTTTGAGACATCAGTTAGCTTTTGTGCTCGATCATCACTCGACATCTCTTATTGGTCACTTTGCCAATCATGACCATGTTGATGTCTACTTATATCAGAATGTGGTTCTTCTTTCATTTGGCATACCATTCGACATGCTAATTCATCTCCTCCCTCGTCAGACACCTCTGTTAGTGCCATTGACTTAACCTTAGTTTTCTTATCAAGGGCTTTATTCTACTCTTGATTGGGAGTTGATTGACTATTTATCTTGATCAGTGGTCCTTTGGAGTAACAAGGCTTAGTGTCACTTTCAACGACATTAGGTTCCCCAAAGGACTTTCTCTCTTTGTTTGTTGATTCAACATACAGACTTTATCCTCTTGTTGCAAGGTCAGCTTGGCACATACATCATGTCACTGTCTCTTTGTCTCATTTTTTTACCCTCATCTACACTCTGACCATGTGATTCGGCTATCACCCTATCAGTCAACAGGCTCAAGTTCTTTTCTCATGCGCCTTTGAGATTGTATGCCTTACTCATATGAAGGATGTTGGTCTTTTAACTCCACATCCTTGTATGGTTGTACATGGTCATCTCGTCTCGAGGGGTTCCCCTAAGGCATACGATTTACACATTCCAACACCTGAATTCCCTTTCAGGAGCATCTTGTGTTATTGAAATTTTCATTAATTGTTAAGGAGTCTTTCGAGCGTTCTTTACAAAGTTATGGTTTCTCATACATTTCTTCATGAATTACCTCTGATGTTCAATCGAGTCGACTTTGGCTCTTTAGAACATGACATTCATTGCCAATTGTCTCTCGAGTAACCTCCTCATGTGGGATATCTACTAGGGTGTCGAGCTGTTGGTCATTGACAGAAATTCGCACTTGACCCTGCTCCCAAGCTCAATAAGGGATTCAGACACGAGATTACCAAATTTCCTTCTTTCAAACCATCCCTTCGTGTTCTGCTTTAGATACCTTTCTCATGAGCCTTGTTCCACCATCATCCGAAAAATTGTGGCAATCTTCTTTGCTTACCTGTCGAACGCATCTAATCCATCACTAGAATTTGGAGCTTCTTGCCATAATCTTTGTTGAAAAGGATCGCTCATTTTCTTCAAGGTGTTGGTATTTCATTCCCCTCGAAGTGTGTTCCCACTGTGGTCACCAATCTCTGTGTTGGTGGAAAAAATTTATCTTTCCTCATGTTGTCCCAAGTATGGGTACCTTGGGGTACTGGGCCAAGTTCAGTACATGTCTCAACAAAGAAGACTTTCTTGAGATTTCGAAGGAGAAGAACTGAAAAGATACAAAACTTGTTAGTGCAATTGATTGATGACACAGTACAAACGTCTCACTTGATCCAAGGGATCATGAATCTCATAGAAAGGGTCACCCCACTCAATATCAAACAAGATGATTACATAAACTAAAATAGAAATGAAATTTTGATGTTGATGTTGGATATCTTCTTTTTCTTCTTCTTGCCTTTTTATAGCAAGCTAAACAATTACAATGGCTATAACTCCTTCACGTTACCGAACGGTTCCTTCCACCCTCCACTCCTTTTGTTAATGCAACCACATTCTTATGTTATAACAGTTGCTCGTAGTGGAGTGCATAGTGACCTTGTCTGGTCTGTTTTGTGTAGATGGTGACTCACTTTTGTTGCATGCTGGTTATCATGACACATGTTTGATCGTTGGCTTTGTCACATGTCCTTGCTTATATATGACTCTATGTATGGATTCATTAAAACCCATGTGTCATCCCTCCATAGATTGATTCTTAGGATGGTGCCAACACTTACATAGTTTTCGAATGGGATTGGCAATACATATTTTGCATTAAAATATACATCATTTCCTATTATTGTTAAAAGAGAAAAAAATTTAAATATGTTTGTACGAACAATCAGTTTATTTTAACAAGAATTTAACGGACAAACATTTGTATTGTCTGTTTGGGAGGGACAGCTATGAGGGACTTGAAAATGGGTTTAACCTTATCAACAATCTTTACAACAACTAAGAACATAAGGCGATACAGAGCTACCATCCCCATAATCTTCACCAGTGATTATAGGTGGCCCTACGACATGATTATTGGGGAACGTCAATCCTTCAAACTTGTTCCTATAAAAGCCTTGGTAAGTGTACTTATGGAAGGCAATGTAGTACACTGGCTATCTCCAGGAAGGGTTAGGGAGATCGTCCGACAACCAAAAGGAGCCATTATATCATGAATCCTTCAATTCCGACACCAAGAATTATGCCCATAAGGAAATTTGGCACAATGCTCGCAACAAGCATCATTAGGCTTTCAACCAACATGGTGCACACGAAAAAAAGCAAACAAAAGTATGAGAAGTGTTTTTAAGTCCTCGCTGAAGGCCAACAAGGTAATAAGCAATTGCTCCGGGAATTAGGGAGTTTAGAAGAATGTATGGAATGGAAGAGAGAGTGTTGCTAATAACAAATGCACAAACACCATAATGTTTGTTTAATCTTTCTCATTCAAAGATCTGAATCTCAAGAAAGAAATGAAAACATAAGTAAACAAGTATTAAAAGCTTGCAATAACATTTGTAATGCTAATAATACGTTCTGGCCACTACAACAAAAAACACCTTTTGGAGCGTTTAAAAAATGCTCCCTATAGTTATAAAGAGCATTTTCCAAGCGTTGTTTTAACGTGCATTGCGAAAAGTCACAGACTCTTTAAAATGCTTCCTAAAGTCTACTTTAAGAAGCGTTTTCAAAACGATGCCTAAAGTAGACTTTAGGCTTCCTAAAGGGTTTTTTTAAATAAATAAAAAAACCTGTACTGCATCTCTTCCTAGCTCAAATCCATTGCCTGTGTAGTAAACACTAGCATTAACCCAATGCTAGTGTCTTAAATTCCCTGATATAGATATGCACATTATAGATATCACCTCCTACAACTTGAACCACAACAAGGGAAACAAAGAGAAATGCATTGGACATTTTACCATTTTAAGAAACTTACAACTTATGATTTGAGAAAGCATATATCTCATTCTACTTAGAAATGGGGGTTGATTAATAGAAAATAAATAATAAAAAATAACCCATGGATCAAACCTAGTCCTAAAGGCTATATTTGGTTACAAGTTATATCTGTATATAATATGGTTACCTAAAAAATATCTATATATAACATGTACAAATATGTTAAAGTTTAAAATATATAATATCATATCATTCTGAATGGATTGTTAGAAGGCTTTATTAGACCCACAAGAGGCATTAGACAAGGATGGCCTCTATCAATGTTCATAATTTGTGTTGAAGTCTTCTCCCAACTCATATCAAAGATGGAATTAGTCCACTAATATAAAGGCTTGAGGATTAATAGGTGTATACCATCTTTTTCTTACTTAATGTTTGTTGATGATTTACTCTTGTTTGGCAGAACCAATGGGAACACCATCAATAAAATAAAAGAAATATTGGAGTCCTATGAGAAGTAGTTGAATTAGAAGATTTACTATGAAAGATCATCAATGAATTTTGGTAGGAATGTAAACCAGGAGAAAATAGATGAACTTATATCTCTGATGGGGGTTCAAAAATGGAGAAAAATGACAAGTATCTTAGTGCATATATGCTATTGGATTCATCAGCTACCAATTTTTGACTCAAAAGGTGGACGCCAAGTTATTATGTTAAAAAGCAAAACTGCTATCACATCCAGGACATACAATCTTGATAAAATTAGTCTTGGCATCTCTTCCAGTGTATTACATGGATACAAGAATTCTTCCAAAGGAGATCTATAAAAAAATTAATTCAACTCAAGAGGACTTTTGGTGTGGTTTTTAAAAAGGTGAAAATCACTTGTATTTCAAAGCATTGAGGCATTTTCAACAAGACATGAGTAAAGGAAGATTGGGTTTTAGAGGGTTTTAGAGACATGGAAATTGTTAATAAATCCTTAGGATCAAAGTTGGGATGGATAGTCCTGAAAAACCCCAATGAAAAATGGATTATATTTTTTAAAGCAAAATATTTAAAAAAGCCAACAATTCTGAATAGCAAAGTGTTCAAAAAATGCATCAAGAAACTTGGTTTAACATTATGAAGTGTAGAAAAATTTTAAAAGATGGAGCATGTTAGCTAATAAGGATTGGCTACATCACTAAGATATTACATGATCAATGAATCCCAAATTCTAAATTACTTATGGAGTTGATCGGCCCGATTCTAGAAGGAGCAAACTGTGTATAGGATCTAATTGATATAGAGACCGGATTTTGAAAGGAAGAATTTGTCAGGACTCAATTTGATAGGGTCACGGCTTTAAGATGCTGCAAATTCATTTATCCAATGATGAACCATATAAAAAGATAGGTTAATCTGGATTAAAACTTCATTAAGTAATTTTTCAGTCAAATCGGTCTATAAATTAATTTTTGACTCAGTAGGATTTACTTCAGCTCTAAATAAAATAGATAAAAACATTTGGCTGAAATTTTGGAAAAAGAAAAATGTGCCTCCACGAGTTCTTATATTTATTTGGAGATACTTTAATGGTATTCTGCTTCTGAAGAGTTCAATAACAAGATTTATATCCAGCTATGAACCCTCGTGTCCTATATGCAGGTATCAGAGAAAGACTATTGATTATTTATTTTTTGAATGTAAATTAGATAAGGTGGTGTGGTTTGGGTAGCCCCAAGGACTCAGACTAAGGGACTGATGCAAGACACTACAAGACTGGATTAATGATTGGTTATCATCTTCTCTATGCTACAAGATATTCCAACAAGGTGCAATGATTTTATGGAGTCTTTGGAATGCTAAGAACAAACTAATTTTTGAACATGAACTGACCTCAACAAAATCAATAATAGATAGTGCCGTGAAGATGGTTAGAGATTATAATCCAGATCAAAAGATCTTAAGCTCTATTCCACAAGGTTCATCAGGGGATTCAGATGACAATGCTTTTAATCATTGGAGGCTTCCTCCTAAAGGCACTTTCAAGATAAATTTTAATGGTTCAGCAGGTATTCAATGTTCAACAACTTTAGTTAGAAATTATAAAGGCTCTCTCATTTAGGGAGAATAAAGCTATAAGCTTGTAGTCCAAAAGAGGTAGGAGCTATGACGTTTTATTTAGATCTCATGTTGGCAAAAAATTTACAGGATTCTCCGTATAACTTGAAGGTGATAATCTTTTGATTGTAAAGATGCTCAATGATAGAAATGCTCACATTCCCTAGTGAATTTGATGCATCATATTAGATTGCTGACGGGTTCTTCCCCAAAATCCTCAAGTGTCCAATTCATATGTTCCAATTGCAATAAAGCAGCCCATGCTATGGCAGCTATAGCATTTAGAGAACATCTTTCTCTTAAATGGAATGACACACATCTCCTTCAAAGAATATCTCCTATTCTTGTAATGATTTTTTGTAATCATGAGGATATTTAAGTTGAATGAAATTGAGCTAACATTCCTTACCAAAAGAAAGAAAATAAATAAATAAATTATATCTACATGTATCATACACATATATAAGAACCTTAACCAGCCGAGTTTTTAGTGAGGATTTTGAATCCTTTCCCACCATAATGGACATAAATGGGTAGATATCAATCTAATACCAATCAATACGTGACATGTGTCAGACAAAGAGAGTTTGAGTCAATACACAAGGGTCAAAGGTGGGTTTACGGTAAATACACAATAGATAAGTACATGTGTACATGGGGCCCAGATTTTGTGCGCTCAAAATCCATGCACGGACTAGGGCTGCGGACACATCAGTGCCAACAAGTGATTTACACTTTTGGGGGGCGTGCTTATCACTCTTGGGTGCTGATGTGTCCGCGCCCCTGGTCCATGCACATGTATGCATGGATTTTGAGCACATAAAATCACAAAATCCTGAGTGCTATGGCTATGGGGATTTGGTAGGACAACTTAAAGTTAGCCTAAAGTAAGAATGACATTATGGGCTGACAAATAGTGCCAAAAGTGTACATCCGGCCCCTAATTTCATTCTTATGTTAAGCTAACTTTAAGTTGTCCTACCAAATCCCGCCCATTAACTAAAGGCTTAGGTACGAAGTAAGAAAGAAAGAACCTTAAGCGAGCGGTGAGCATTTGGCTCAAGGAGTGGTGCAGCTCTCTTTTCCTGGAAGCTTGCAGAGCGTATGCAAGTAAGTCTTCCTTTCCCTTTCCCCTCTTCCCTTTCAAACCCTAACCGAGTCTTCCATCGGTGACCCTGAGTGTGATTTATAGGCGACGAATGACAAAACATGTAAGAGAATAGAAGGGATGATCTTCCGATGGGGGAGCATGGACTAGCCTCGGAAGTAAACCTTGAAGCTGACCTTGTGGATGACATGGTGAACCTGTCCACACGGGAAGGCATCCTCTGGGTAACAGAAAAAAACATTCCCCCCAAAGATCCCCTATACCTACACAGTCTCATATTTTACCTATACTCCTCCAAGGCTTTCAATGAACAGGTGTTTATCAAGATCCTAACAAAATTTTGGGAGCTTGAAAAAGGAGTTCGAATTGAAATGATGGAACAAAATCTATTTTTGGCCAGATTTAGGAACCTTCCGGACTATAAAATGTTGAAGGAGCAAGGGCCATGGTTGTTTCACAACAACCTTGTGTTGATGGCCGAGTGGGATTCCATGCATTTGTTCCAGCGTCTCAACTTTATGATGGTAGATTTTTGGGTACATTTATCAAATCTTCTAGTCCAATTTCATACCGAGGATTATGCCAAACAACTTGTTGGATTGGTCGGAGAATTTGTGAAGATAAACTCCGATCGGCTCATCAAGCAAGAGGGACCACTTATGCAGGTGACAGTTCAAGTAGACATTGAAAAACCGCTCATGGCCAAGATTCGTTTGGAACAGGATGGTTGACCTGATGAACATATCCAGGTCCAATATGAAACCTTACCTCTGTTATGTTTCTTCTATGGCCGAATCAGCCATGCACTTAAAGAATGCCAATTAGTGAAAAAGAAAAGACAAAGGGAAGGAGAAAATACTATAATCCCTAGGAATTATGATTGGTCTCTAGATGGAAGGTTTCAAAAACCCCAAAAAGGTAAGGTGTGGGATGATGATGAAACCCGCCCCACTAATCAACTCCCTTTATCATGGCATAAACCCCTCCCACAACAACTAGGGCCGTCCAATACTAGCAAGATAAAAATGGAGATGTGCACAACGTTGAATCCAAGGAGCTTACAATCTCACCAAAGGATACAAATCCAAAAAGAGATCATCCATGATCATGGTCGCAAAACACTAGAGTCGAATCATCCATTAGATATATTGAAGGTAGGAATTTAGATTCACTGGAACCACAACCGAACTCAAGGGGTTAATTCATAACAATGATAGCGGGAAGCAAATCATGCTTGAAGAAGATAATATGGGGAGTGGGAGCAAGCACTCAAGTGAATCAAGGGGTGGCGTAGTGATACAAGAACAAAGGAAGGATGGTGATCATTCAGAAACATCGTCCAACAGAAGATCAGGGTCTCCTGATAATTGCTTAAAATTGCATAATTATCATAATCAAAATGAGCATTATCACATTTATTTTATGTGTATTTATAT